>BHFT01021332.1:8265-23790 GCA_004320025.1 Laticauda laticaudata
CTGACTTGCCATTCTAAAATATACCTTACCCTGGATTTTATGGGCATTAGAAATAGAGGGAAATTGAAATAATTTGTTCTTTATCTGCCATAAAAGTAACCTACTGTGGTTTGTTGGTTTAATGGCTGGTTTTGTTTTTTTCTGGTTGCAAGTATAATATATTTCACAGGCTGGTAATTTTGTTTCTTGAGCACTGTATGTCTAAGTGTGTGTGTCTGTGTGTGTTGTCCCTGAAACTTGATTCTGGATTCCAAACCCACTAAGTTTAAGCATGTTGCTTTCAGTCATATAAGCTTGGTGTTTCCATTACGAAGGCATTTATTCGACACCTGTATTTAGCTGTGCATCCCTTTTCAAGCACATTTTCATTTCCCCCCTTTTTATCGCTTCGTACTGTGCATTCGTAATTTAACTATCATTGCAATTCTTAAAAATCTACATGGCTAACCTGAAAATCGATATTGTACCAAGCTTGAACAAAGCTTTTAATTCACATCTGTCTCTTCCATTCGGGCTTCCCTCTAATAAAAGAGATGATGGTGAATGGGGTGATTTGTAGATTTATAAGGCCAGGTGTTTTCAAGGAGGAAAATGACCTGAGTGGCTTAGAAAGGGAATTATCAGAAGGAGGAAAGAAAGACAGAAAGAGGGAAAGTCAGACATATGGAAAGAAGAGATGAAAGGAGAGAGGGAGGGAGGAAGGGGAAAGGGAGGGAAGGAGGGAAGAAAAGAAGGAAGGGAAGAGAGAGAATCGGAAGGAAGGAAGGAAGGAAAGGGAAAGAGAGAGGGAGGGAGGGAGAAGAAGGGAGGGAGGGAGGGGAGAGAAATGGAAGGAAGGAAAGAAGGAAGGAAGGGGAGAGGGAGAAAGAGAGGAAGGAGGGAAGAAAAGGGGAGAGAGGAATAGAAGGAGAGGAAGAAGAGAGAAATGGTAGGAAGGGAGGAGGGAAGGGAGGGAGGGGGGGCAGAAGGAAGGAAGGAAGGGTAGAAGCTAAATGCACTCACAATATTACTTTTTCCCCCCTACTTTTTTATTTGTTCAATGTATTAAGGAGATGGAGTTTCTCCCTGTCTTAAAAGATGGATTTTTTTTTTTGAGGAAGCTGCATTGCTCACACAAGATCTGAAAAGGTGCACAACTATCATTCCAAGCAACCCACCGTCTCCTTGCTTATCCTGCGTTTCACAACTCTGCTCCTTAAAAAGGGGCTTCAAGGCTTGAGTTCTTCTGCAAAATCCGACACTAACCTGAGTCCATCCGGACTTTTAGGAAGACGATTAGAGAAAGACGGCTAACTGGGGCTCATACGCGACAGGCCTCAAATATATGAACCTACAGAAGACAAAAAACTGTTTGTTTGGGAGGACCTTATGTTTAGATATCATCTATTTATAAATATTAGGCCATAAGGACTTTTTACTTGGCCTGAAATGATTTTGAAAGCTAGAACATAACCCTACCTGGAACTCTGAAGGGAAAAAACCACAGGGGCTCTGAAAACTCAGACCCTATTAGATGCCGATGGAAGGGTGGAAGTTGTAACAAAGAAGTCCATGTTTAATTTCTGGATATATTTCCATATCTGCTAAGAACTTGCAGGCTTGCTTTCTGACTGTTGATGTTTCTTGGAAAGTTCTAGCCAATGAAATATCAACCCAGCCTCTCAACTTTCAATTTTCTTTTCAAAGGAAAGGAAAAAGGAAGATAAGAATAGCATTAAGGGAAGGAAGGAAGGGAAGGAGGAAGGGAGGAGAGAGAAATGGAAGGAAAAGAGGGAGGAGAGAAAAGGAAAGAAGGAAGGACAACTGGAAGGAAGGAAAGACAATCCATGTAGGTAGGCAGGAAAGAAGGAAGGAAGGAAGGAAGGAAGACTGAATCAGCTGCCATAGAAACAGATAATATTTTGTCAGGATTCTCATAGATCTAAAATGAATCAAACTTCTTGATATGTGAGTGTTGAGTGTAATACTCCTAGTAGAGTTTTACTCTTTGCATTTTTGAACTATGCTGTGGCCTCATTTTTGCTTACCAGAAATGCAAAGCAATCTTATGTAGTATTTTTAATAGCATCCCTCGTTGCTCAACCCAACTCTCACACATATCCACCTACACACAGACACACACTTATATTTGAAAACAACAACAACAACCCTGACAACGTGCACATGGATGGACTTACTAACCTTTAGCCATTGTGGCTTTTAGCAAGGACCATGTACAAACCCAGTGGGGCCCAATTATTATCTAAGGAATGTCAGAGGGTAAACTGTCTGCTTATGTTTATGGATAAAAATCTATAAAGAGCATCTTTCTTTTTATTACATAATACAGTGATTAAATTGAGGGAGGGAGGGAGGGAGGAGAAAGTGAGGAAGGAAGGAAAAAGAAAGAAAGGAAAGAGAAAGGGAGGAAGGAGGGAGGGAGGGAGAATGTGGAGAAGGAAGGAAGGAGAAAGTGATGAAGGAAGGAGGGAGATTGTGGGGAAGAAAGGAAGAAAGGAAGGAGGGAGGGAGGGAGAAAATGAGGAAGAAATGAGGGAGGGANAGAAAGGAAGAAAGGAAGGAGGGAGGGAGGGAGAAAATGAGGAAGAAATGAGGGAGGGAGTGAGGGAGAATGTGGGGAAGGAAGGAAGGAGAAAACTATGCCTTGCTTTTTGTGCTCCTTTCCATTTTTATATTGCACTGACAAGCATACCTTCAAAGGCATCCTTTTATCTAACACAAAAGAATTAAAAAAAGAAACTCAATTTTTTAAAATAAAAAAAAATCACAAATCCCAACTTTATCTCCATGGAGCATTTTTGATGGATGTGCAGAAGCTGAATTTGCTTTTTTTTTTTAAAAAAAAAAGAGCTTTCTTGTCAAAGAAATCCAAATGAAATGCAGTCTTCCAAAGGCGCTTATCCAGAGAGCGTTCAAGCAAAACCAGGGCTCCGCTTTTCAATCTTTCATAAGCAATTTCTATAAAAGCTTGTTACGAATCGGAGGGGGGAGGAGGAGGAGGAGGAGGAGGGAGGAGGAGGGAAGCGTGGCTCGTGGAGATTGCAAAGGAAAGCGGTTGGTTGGGGAGGAATAACAAGTGATTATCACATGCCCGTTCCAGATTATCGACCATGCACGCTTCTCTCTTTTTCTCTCTCTTTCTTCCTTTCCTTTCCCTTCCCTCCCTCCCTCTTTCCAAACCCTTCATTCACTCTTCCTTCTCCTTCCTCCTTTTTAAAAAGAATAACTTCCTGTTTTAAAAATCTATCACCCGGAGGGTTTAGGTGTTTTCAAAACGTGCAATCAACTTTTGGAAGGATTTATCGCCTAAAACAAAATTGAGCAGCGGTTGGTTCGGAGTCACATTATGGAGAGATTCCAACTTGGAAAGGGGAAGGAAAAAAAAAAGCACCCGTTTCTGCCGATTTCCTCTCGCGCTTTTTCCTTCTCCTTCTTTTACTTCCTCCTTTCTTCCTCCCTCTCACTCACACCTTTTTTTGGGGGGGAGGGGGTGGGTTTCTCTGAGTTTTCCCCTCGAAAAGATATTTCTCCCTCCTCCTCCCCCTTTTTTTTTTCCAGATGCCAAAAAGAAGAAGAAGAAGAAGAGAAATCACAGAAAGAAAACACAAAGCAAGAGGGGGGGGGGGGAGAGAAGCAAAAGAGGAAAAAAGTTCCTGAGCTTAATGGAACTCTTCGCTTTGCCTGCAGCCAAACGCCAGCCGCCTCGCCTCCAACTTTAACTCACTTCAATCTCAGTTTCTCTCAAACAATCCAATTAGCCTTCGCCTATGGTGGGTCCTCTCTCGCCCGCCCCCTCCCCGCCTCCACGCGTATGCATTTAGTTCTGGGGCCCTCCCCTCCTTATAGGTGCGCTCCCGCCCCCTCCCATCCCAACCATTATCTGGAAATTGTACAGCCAAGCAGGGCAGAAACCAGGGGAAGGGGGTGGATGTGTGTAAATCCGGGATGCCAAGCCGGAAGAAGGGCGGCGAAGGAAGGAGCCTTCCTTCCCCAGCCTTAAATAAACCAGGCGTGCTCTGTGTGGTGTGTTTGTTGAGAGAGAGGGGGGGGGGGGGAGAGAGAGTCCTCTGTCTCTCTGTGTGTGTGTGCATGTGCTTCACGAGTGCGCATGGGGAAGGGAGTGATTCCAGGGAGTAGAACGGTCCTATTGCGTTGGGCTTCCCCCTCCCCACTCGCTGCCTTTCCAAAAGCCACTCTGGGTCGCCCTTCTCCTTTATGATTTATTTTTAAACCACCCCCTCCCACACACACACACACACACGTCCCCCCCCCCAAAAAAAGAGAGAAAAGTTTACGAGTTTCCTTCTCTGGAGGGTTGACAAACTCCCCACCACCACCACACACACACACACACACACACTCGCACGATTCCTCCCCGCCCCTCGCTAGAAGTAGATGCCTCAACACTCACCGACTTCCAACCCCCCTAAAAAGACCCAAAAAACAAAAAAAAGCCCACCCAACAACACCCGCCCTCTTCTTTGTATCTCCCCCCCACCCTCAAAACCCAAACCAACCCAGTTTGTTGTTGCTTTTTTTTCCCTCCTTTTCCCTGCAGGCAATCTTAACACACACCACCCCTTTCCCCACACTAAATTATCTTTTTTTTCCTGCCCCCTTCTGATTCTCCTCTCTTCTCTTTTATTGGACGGGGAGGGGGGCTTATCCGCCTTAAACCGCAGAAAGCGCTCCTCCTGGACGCCTTTCCGACCATCCAAACCCCACCACCTGGCCCCCCTTTCCCTCAACACCCCCCCACCCTTCTTCCCATCCACAGGAAAACGCCCCGAGCATGGGGGGGTCTTCCTTTGGGCTTGGGTGGGATGGGGGCGTCTAATCTGGGCCTACTCCTTTCCCACCCTTTCGCACCTTGCCGGTGTGAACAGCTCCCTCGGTGCCCTTTTTTTCCTTCTTTTTCTTTTCTTTCTCCTCGTCTCTTCCATTCTCTCTCTCTTTTTTTTTTCTTCCCCCCCCCAGGGACGGATTTTTATTTTTTATTTTATTTTTATCCCCTTTTCTGCGGCTTTTCCGTCCGCGCTTTGGTTTCTGTGGGGTTGCGCGCGGCGTTTGTGCTGGTGCGTGTGTGGATTTGTGTCCTGTCGTGGGTATTAAACCACAGGCGTTTATTTCCATCACACAACACACATCACACACCCACTCGGAACGGACAACAGACACACACACGCGTGTCGCGAGCGAAAACACACACAATTACACAGAACCTCCCCCGAACGCTCTGTTAGAAAGTCCGGATCCCTAAAAAAAAAAAAAAAATGGAAAAAGATCCCCTTTCACGGCGGGCAACCCTATTCCGAGGGCGCCCGTTCCCACCTGCACGGAAACACTTTTTCTCACCCTTTTCTTTTTAAGACCAACAACCGACGGCTGGGATGCGTCCACCCCACCCCACCGTCACCCCCCTCCAGCTCCCTCCCCAAAAGCCGCCCTCCCCCCCCCCCCCTCGCACCCCGTCGCGCCTCCCGCCTTCGAAAACCATTCTGCCCGGACCCCCTTTCCGCCCCCAGAACCCCTTCCCCGTTCCGTAGCCGAAGAAGGAGCCGAAGAAGAAGCGAAAGGAGGAAGAAAGAAGGAGGCAGGGGGCAGGGGAAGGAAGAGGAAAGTTGCAAGCCTTTCTCCTCACCTTTGTGCCATGCCGGTGAAGCGGTCCTCAGCACCCGTCAGTCGTAATATTTTTCCCGGAACTCTTCGAAAGCGGCTTGATGGTCCTTCTTCGTCCAGGTTGCGAGGGATCTGACCAACGAAAAGCTTTGATGGCATCGTGTGGGTCCTCATGGAATGGGTGCGGGAGTTCCCCGGACTGTTGGTTAAATCCTTTCATGTAGCCCGTTGGGTTGGGCGTTAGTGTGAGTGCTACTGAGTGCTGGGATTGTTGCTGCTTTGTCCGTTTGCTGAACGTGCCATCTTTATATACATAGAGAAAAAAATCTCTTTCCCTTTTTTTTGCCCAGCCCCCCCCCCCAGCCGTCTCCTCGCCTGCCTTTCGTTCCTCTCCCTCTCCTCTCTCTCTCTCTCTTTCTCTCTCTCTCCCCCTCTCGCAATTCCGCTCCCTCTCGCTCACTCACGTCACACACACACACTCACACACGCGCGCGCTCACACACGCACCAACACACACACACACACACACGCACTCCCTCACTCACGCACGCAGCCCAGCACCGACACGCGCGCGCTCTCGCCCGCTCGCCTTCTCTCCCTCTCTCTCTCTTCTCTCTCTCTCCGTGCGTGGTGTGTGTCTCTCTCTCTCGTCTTCTCAGTCTCTCTCTCTCTCCTTCTCTTCTCGTCCCTCTCTTTCTCCTCACTCACTCACTCACTCACACAGACATAGGCACACGGCCCCTCTTCTCTCTCTCTCTCTCTCTCTCTCTCTCTCTCTCTCTCTCTCCTCTCTCTCTCTCTCCTCGTTCGCTCCGCGATGCCCGAGCTGATTTTTCTTTCTTCTCTTTCTTTTTCTTTTTTTCTTTCTTTCTTTTCTTTTTTTTTTTTTTCGTCCGTTGAACAGCTTGGATCGCTGTCCTTTCCGTTTTAAAGGGCCTGGATCGGTTCAAAGTTGCCAGAAAGCGAAGGGGGTTGGATGTGTGTGTGTGGGGTGTGTGTCTGTGTGAGGGGGGGTGGGGGCTGTGGGTGGGGAGGTGGGAGGGAGGGAGGGGAAAGGAGGAGTGGAGGCAGAGTGGGCGGGGGGGGGGAAAGGCTGGGGTCGCGCGCGGAAGGAGGGAGGGAAGGAGCGGGGGGGGGAGGGAATGCGCTTCCCTTTGGTTGAGCTCCTCCAGGCTAACCCTTCCACCTCCCCCATCCTCTCTCTCTCTCACCCCCCCCCCCAACTCTCCCAACCCACCCCCAATCCTTTCTCCCGCACCCCCACCCCCGTCTGCTTGGCCGGTGTAGATTCCAGTCCTTGCACGAGCTATAAATAGCGGGAGGCCGCATGGCTTTTTGGAGTCGATAGCTATTGTGGGAGATGAGCGGGTGGGGTGGGGTGGGGGGGGGAGGTGGACGGACCGAGGCAAAGAACGGGCGAGCAGGCAGGCAGGCAGCCGGGGTGGGGGGGGGGGGGAGCGGCTGCCGCTGGCACCAGCCAAGTGGCTTCTTTGCTTTTATTCTCTCTTTTTAATCCCCTTCTCTCTCCTTTCCCCCCCCCCATGATGATTGTTATGTATTAATTTGGGGGGGCGAGCGGCGCCCCTGTTTCTTTTACTTGTGCAATGCATTCAAGCGTTGACACCTCCCCCCTCCCTGTTTTATTTAATTTTTTTCCCCCAACCCCCCCCCTCCTTCTCCGGTTTAAAAAACACAAAAAACAAACCCCAACCAGCTCGACTTTCCCTTCCAGAGGCGGCTAAGGAAAGAAAGCCTTTTGTTTCCAAGAGGCCAGGCAGAAAGAAAGAAAGAAAGAAGAAGAAAGAAAGAAAGAAAGAAAGAAAGAAAAGAAAGAAAGAAAGAAAGAAAGAAAGAAAAAGAAAGAAAGAAAGAAAGAAGAAAAAACAATGGGAGGAGGGTTGGTGTTTTTTATTGAGTGTAACTGTAATAAAAATAACATTCATCTCTTTTTTTGGGGGTTGTTTTTTTCCCCCTTTCTGTTCCAGCTGTCTGTCTTTCTTGCTTTTCTCTCTTCCTAAAAACATTTCTAATAAAAAGAACTACAGATATGGAGGAAACCTGGAAATCAAAGGGTTTTTCTTGTTGTGTTGTAGTTGTTTCATTTTCTTTAGGTCTCTGCACTCTTTCTGTACGTTTCTATGTATGTACTTGTATGTGTATGTATAAATAATTCTAATCTCCTTTTCTTTGATTGTGGACCAGAAAGGTTTTAAAAAAGTCTCTTTTCTCCCTGAGTTTGATCTGCAATCTATTCCGTGGAAAATAACAAGATTGACACAATTTTGGAGAAGGGGGGGGGGTCAAGGAAGAACTACAAAAAGAATATAATGTACTTTATGGCAATCCATATATTAGTGAATAATATTCACTAATCCTATTCCGTGGAATAACAGATTGACACAATTTTGGAGAAGGGGGGGGTCAAGGAAGAAATACAAAAAGAATATAATGTACTTTATGGCAATCCATATATTAGTGAATAACTGTTTCTTAAATTCATTTGGTCTTCCTTCATTCCACCCCAGTGCTTTGGGCTACTAGAAAACTGATCTTGGAATGCCTTGGCTCACATTGTATTGCTAGGATATTATTTAATATGATCATCAGCCTAATCATCATTGTCATTACGATGTACTAGCTGTTGACTTCTATCTTGGATGTATAGATCCCGCTTAAAGGTCTTGGATGGGTAAAACCAAACATTGTCATTTCCCGCTATGAATAGGACAGCAGGTTTCTTAGACACTTAGAGGGACAATGTATTATGGTTAATTAAGTCACTGTGTAATCAAATAAGTAGCTTTGCATTACCTTCCTTCCATTATCTTCAGCATGGTTGTTTGAAAATAACAAATAAATATTGTCTTTCTTTTGAGAAGAAGACAGCAAAAAAGCCGGTATTGGATTTATTTTTATTTTTCCACCATGTAGCTCAAAGCAATTTTTCTTTAAGGCTGAAATGAAATCTTACAGAAACATCTGGTGGCATAAGCTTTTACTACAGATTGGGAAAATGCAGGTACGTTGTGTGTGCAGAAAAGAAAGGAAACTGCACTATTGCAACTTACCGTGTTCACAAGGAAGGAAACGCCGCTATATTTTTTTAGAAATGTTGATTGCTGGTTGTTTTTAAATTTTTTTCTTTCTTTTTCCTCTCCCCCTTTCACAATATCACTTTGGTGGATTTACCTTCCAGCCCATAGACCAGCTGCTGAAAACTATCACCTGAGAATTAATGAATATAAAGTCGGATACTTTATTTGAATTGCTAATAGGTCTTTTGGATGCTGATGAAAGGCACTTGGCTTGCAGTACAGAGAAAAATACTTCTGCGGTTTTTAAAAAAAAGTAAACAAGAAAAATAATATCTCAGAGAACAGAGATTCTGTTTATTGTAAACATCAGTTGTTCGGCTCAGTTCCCCCACTTATCTTTTGTAGAAAAATAATATCTTATTATATGTGGGTACACACGTGTGTGTGTGAGAGAGCTTGTGTGCACATTCCCGAGCCACAAGCAGTAGTGAGGATTTGATAAAGAAGGTTTGGAACAAGGCATTTAAGACTACATTACCTGGATTATTTTAAACAGAAGGGGCAGCATTCTCAAAGAGAAATATTCACATATGTCCTGCTTCTATGAATACTGGCTTGGATATAACATATACTGTGGTGCTTGCAGGCAAACTGGCTGGGAAAGTGGAAGTGATATGTGAAAAATATGTCTGTTTGTGTTGTGTTTGTGGGTGTGTCTGAGTGTATTGGGGTGACTGTGCAAATCTACAGTGCAACAATATAGGTTGGGCCTGTAGGTTGGGCCAATTTAACAGGAAACCCCAAACAAGTTATGGGAACTAAGGCAGACATAAAGCTAGGGCCCCATTCAATGAAAAGAAGAAAAAATTCTTCAGTGCCAAAAGTGCTTTTTCAAAAGGTAATTGGACTTTCTTTGCTTTTTCCTTGAAGACCTTTTGCTTCTCATCCGAGAAGCTTCATCCATTCTGGAAGAAGGAAAGTTCATTCAGAATGGAAGAAGCTCCTTGGATGAGAAGTGAAAGGTCTTCAAGGAAAAACAAAGAAATTCCAGCTGCCTTTTGAAAAAGCACCACTGTGACCTGGATGGCTGAGAATCTCCATAGATTTTCCATAAATTTTCAGACCATTTTTGCAAAAGAAAAAAAAAAAAGCAGAGAGAAAAGCTTCCCTTAAATCCATTCATTGTGACAGGCAAAATTCCTATAATGTTATCAAATGCCCAGTGGTCCAGACTGTGCTTTTAACCTCGGCGTGTTGTTGGAGTTAGCTTTGTTCTACAGTGGTTGTCAGAAAACTGATTTCCAGGTACTATTAAAGGGAAGTTGCAGGTTCTTTAGATGGCTGTATCGTTGGCAATACATTGGAGAGTTGGGTTCAAGAAAGGGGTCAATGGTGCAATGGTTAATGCATTAATGCAATTAATTAATGCATTAATGCAAAGGTTTCCAAAATACAACATCCTGTGAATACAAAAATTCATCGTGTCCCAAGTACAAATAATATTTTGAAAAGCAGACAGGCTAGAAGTAAATTATTATTATTATTCTACACAAAAAAACTATAGTGTACACAGCAAATGAGATAACTATGCTGGGTTTTGTATCACAGATCACTGGTCGAACACTTCCCAAGTGTTTAGGACTGCATGATGTATCTGTAGATGATTATTATTATTATAATTATTATTGCTGCTGTTGTCATTGCCGCCGTCATCGTCATCATCATCATTACTATATCTTTTGTGAGATTCACAATGGCCTTAGATCGCTATTTTTCAGTGCCATTGTAATTAAATGACTATGTGTAGTCATAAATACCTTTTTTTCCCCCATGATGTTGTAATTCTGAACGATCGGTAAAAGAAACTGTTGTAACCCAAGGACTACTTACACTACTTTTAATTTTGTGGGTTTTTCTTTTTCTTTTTGAAGGAAATGATATTTTTTTTGCGAGAGGAGGATGTTCAATTGTCCTAGTTTGATGGGTTATGGTGCCCTATCAAAAGTACAGCGTGACATTTTTGCAACATTAGATGCAAGAATGCAGTCAAATAAGGAAGCTTCAGGTTTTTTCTTCTTGGAAATTCTCTATTTATTTGGTCAAGTTAAGACTAACCCACGTTAATTTAGGCACTTACCTAGTATTGAAGATGGAATATATAGAAACAGGTATACACTGTTCTTTCATTGATAGAAGAAAGGGGACCTTGGCTTTCTCCTACATGGCAAAGCAAAAAGATGTTAATGAAAAAAAGATTTTTTTTTAATTGATTGTATTATTATGCAGTTAGAAAAAAAATGTCAATTCATAAAATATTCCTATTCCTGTTTTAGTAGTTGCTATAAAAAAGAGGGGAGGAATGATAATCTGGAAGGGCAGTCTGAAACTGAAAGTACATTCCAACTTTTATTTTTAAAAGATTATAGCTAAAATACCAGAACTTTTGCCCGTGAATAGATTTAACTGGAGAATGTGGATGATGACACCCAGCCTGTGAACATGCACAATTGGAGAATCAGATTTATGACACACCCAGGCAGAAAGGAGGAAACGGTCAGAGGGGACTGTAAATTACATATGCCAGAGTTGGCTTCATACAGGGCAGTGCCAGTATGTCGCCTCTAATAAATCCTTTGAAGTTTTTTGAAGTTTGGCTCAAGAATCATGATTTAATTAGAGTGAGTGCTAGAATCCTGACAAACTTCTCCTGCAAATAAGTATCAAACCAACAGCCACGAGAGAAACAAACACTTAACTCAGTTCTATCGCTTTCTGTGAATGTGTACTTAACTGACTGTACATTATTATGTACTGTACATTTCTGAGACTCTGGAAAGGGTGCAGAGAAGAGCAACAAAGATGATTAGGGGGCTGGAGATTAAAACATAGGAAGAACAGTTATTGCTAGAATTGGGTATGTCTAGTGTAGTGATGGAGATTCCCAATCATCCAGGTCCTGGTTGTCCCAAAGATGTTTTTTTCAGGAGGCAACTGGACATTCTTGTGTTTTTTTTTTTTTAATGTTTCTCTTCTCATCCAAGAAGCTTCTTCNGTTTTTTTTTTTTTTAATGTTTCTCTTCTCATCCAAGAAGCTTCTTCAGCTCCTTCTTCCATTGCCCACTGTTCAGTCAGAGCTGAAGAAGCTTCTTGGATGTGAAGCGAAATGTCTTCAAAGACAAAAACAAGAAAGTGCAGTTGCCTCCTGAAAAAGCACCATTGGGGTCTAGTCTAGTGGAAAAGCTAGCAGTCTGCCAGTATTTGAGGGGCTGCCATAAAGAAGAGGAAGACAACTTATTTTCCAAAGCACCAGAAGGTACAACAAGAAACAATGAATGGAAACTAATCAAGGAGAGAAGTAATCTGGAATTAAGGAGAAACTTCCTAACAGTGAGGACAATTAACCAGGGGAACGGCTTGCTACCAGAAGTTGTGGGCGCTTCATCACTGGAGGTTTTCAAGAAGAGATTGGACAACCACTTGTCTGAAATGGTATAGGGTCTCCTGCCTGAGCAGGGGGTTGGACTAGATGACATCCAAAGTCTCTTCCAAGTCTATGGTCTGTGTTCATGTAGGAGCAGAAACTTAGAACTAAGGAGAAATTTCTTAACGGTGAGAACAGTTAACCCAGAAAGAGACTGGACAATCACTTGCCTGAAATGTTATGGAGACTCTCCTGCTTGAGCAAAGGGTTAGACTGGAAGACCTTCAAGGTCCCTTCCTCTGATGCTGTTACTCTATTATCCTTGATGTGAACAGGCCAATAGTGAATGTTGTTTGATCCTGAAAAAAACATATGAACATCTGTGTATTGAGTTCTAAGATTTTTCAGCTGATGGGAAATCAGCTGAAGAGAGAAATGAAGGTAACCAATGTAGGCCACTTTGGAACTCAGCAACCCTTTTTGGGATAGGAGCCTCAGTGCAATTTCTTCACCATCCTTCAGATATTCTCCCAGTGCTCTCTCAGAAGAAAATTATGAAAATTGTCCTGCTATTATCTGCAAAATCCATTTTGATGCAAAATTTATTTTGCAAAACTCATTTTGATGGATTTTTAGAATTTAAACAATAGGGTTTTTTTTTTTTCAGCCTGCCTCTCTATAATCCTTTGAGGAAGAGCTATGTAGCTTAAAAACTACAGAGGGAAGCTTGGACAGATGGCTTGGCAAGAATGTGAACCATCTTTAGGATTTCTGCAGTTGGTTAAACAGCAGATTAACAGAATAATAGAGTTGGAAGAGCCCTGGGAGGTCTTCTAGTCCAACATCCTGCTCAAGCAGGAGATCCTCTAACATTCCAGACAAATGGATTTCCAATCTCTTTCTGAAAGCCTCCAGTATTGGAGCACCCACAACTTCTGGTGGCAAGGAGTTCCACTGATTAATTGTTCTCACTGTCAGGAAATTTCTCCTTAGTTCTAGATTGCTTCTCTCCTTGGTTAGTTTCTATCCACTTCTTTTTCCTACGTTCAGGTGCTTTGGAAAATAGTTTGACTCCCTTCTTCTTTGTGACAGCCCCTCAAATACTAGAAGAGTGCTATCATGTCTCCCCTTGTCCTTCTTTTCATTAGACTAGAAGATATTCCCAATTCCTGCAACCAGTCTTCATATGTTTTATCCTCCACTCCCCCTAATTATCTTTGTTGATCTTTTCTGCATTCATTCCAGCAATGATTATCTCTATTCCTGGAGATTTTACTTTACAATTGTTGGGAATTTTTTTTTTCTGCACTTTGGGGAGTTATATTTCTTTATCAAGGACAATCAATGGTTGGGAGATTGCACCTGCATTTAATTATATGCCTGTGTTACTGTGGGAAGCCACCCCACTCTTAGAAGAATGAAATATTTTAGGGAATATTAAAAAAGGCAGATTATTATTTTTCCCTAAAAGAGGAATGGAGAAACATGCTCTTGGAGACAGAAAGCAGCCCCCACTTTCCTTAATAGCCCCCAGCAAAGAAGACAAGTATCTAAATAACAATAACAGATAAGCAGAGTTGGAAGGGACCTTATAGGTAATTTAGCCCAATCCCCGCCCAAGCGGATAGCTCTATTCATAGCAAATACCCTCACTCAAGAGCCAGAAGAGAATGAAAGCTGTTAAGCCACAATAGGAACAAGCCCCTTCATTGCATCACCTTCAGAAACTTCAACCAAACTCAGACAAAAATCTAGGACCATGATGGTGAATCTAGGGCACATGCAGATCCCTCTCTTTGGGCACAGCCAGCTGGTCTTTGGGTTTCCAGCACTTCAGTGCACATGCAGGCATGCATACGCACACACGTTCTGGTTTGGGCAGTCGGTGCCAAAAAGATTCACCATCACTGACCTTGGATTTGTACTTTACTTATGGAGCCAGCTATGACCCCTACATAACCCCTACATGGCCTCATGGGAGTCTGACAGCAGCCAATGGAATATATGTTCTTGCACAGGAACAGGAAGCTCAAGTGCAAAGCCCAAGAGAAGGTCTAAAAACTCACCCACTCTCAACTCCATTTTGTCAGCTGACCAGAATCACATGTGGTTCCGCTTCATCAATAAACCATCTTTCCAATCAGCCTCCAGCCTCCATGTTGTCTCTGGGGCCTTTCTCCTGAATCAGATCAGTGGTGGGATTCTACCAGTTCAGGCAAGTTCAGCTGAACCTGTAGCTCCAAGGATCATCTGAGAGTTGCTGGGCTCTCCCATCCTCTATACTGACTTTTATTTCCTGCTTTTCAACCTCAGCTGCTTTGTGCGGCAAAGCATTGATGGCACACAGGGAGAGTGCAGGATTGCAGGAGAAGGTCAGTATCAGACCCTCTGTCCATGCACAAAATGCACCCACCAAGAACTGGTGGTGAAAAAAAAAAGTTGAATCCCTTCACTGAACCAGATGGAATTTTCTCCCCACTTTACCAATGGAACAGAACATTTATAGCTCAGGGTTGATCCAGATCTGCAGGGCAAAACACTAAATAGTAGTTGCTTTGCTTTAGATTCAGCTGAAGCAACTTCTTCTTCTTCTACGTAATGTGGTACTTTGAAGCGTTTCTTCTGAGTCTCCTTGTAGAGAGAGATAATTCTTTATTGGCCAAGTGTGATTGGACACACAAGGATTGGATGTTCTGGGCATGAGCTGCACGTAAGCCACAACCTCCCTCTTTGAAATGTTCTTGCTTCAATGTTTCAACGAAAGAAAACTTTTTTTTTTTTTTCCAATTTGATTTCGAGACAAGCATATTGGGAATTTGGAGGTAGAGGGCAGTGACTCGAGTCTTCCCCCTGATTTTAACGAAACGATATAGAACAAGTTGGAAGGGAACTTGGAGGTCTTCTAGCCCAACCCTCTGCTAACCCTAACCCTGTGTCATTCTGGACCAATGGCTGTCCAATCTCTGCTTAATGAGCTCCAGTGATGGAGCCCCTAATCAGAGGAAAACCAACTGATTCATTGTTCTCCCCATGAGGAGATTTCTCGGTTCTTAGTTGCATCTCTCTTTAATGATCTTCCACCTGTTAGTTTTTAGTTTTGTCAGATGCTTTGGAGAATAGATTGTCCCCTTTGTCATGTGGCAGCCTCTCAAGTACACAATCTAGACTGACAGAAGGGAAACTCTGCAGCTCAGGGTTGAATTGGGTGGTCCTTGCTGCTCTCTCAGCTTGGTGGTTTTCTCAAAGATGTTTCGTGACCCAGTTAGGTAACCTCCTCAGTGTTAAAAGGAATGCTCCCAAACTCTTCTACTACCTATGATATTACCTGGTTTGGTAATGAAACATCTCTCTTCTAGCACTAAGGATGTCACCTCATTGGATCTTGAAATGTCTGCAAGAAAACATCCAAGTTCAGAGACAACCAAGTAAACTACAGTCCTCCTCCTCCTC
>BHFT01021333.1:5396-94522 GCA_004320025.1 Laticauda laticaudata
CCCCCCCCCAAAAAAAAAGAAAGGAAAAAATCATTGTAAACAAGCTAAAAATGCATCTGTCAAATTGATTCTCAGAGAGGTTTTTAACTTTGAAGGATATATATTGATCAAAGGTTGCACTCTTCTAACTATCGTTTTGAAAGCTGAGATCACTGAATAGGATTTGGAAGGAATAAAAAATACATCTGTATTGTTGAACTTCAAAATGTGGAGAAAGCAAGGGAATTGGGCCATAAAGGAATCAGATTTATTGCAGCCTCATTAATTTGATTTAATATTTCAGTAAATTGATTTAATTTTTTTTAAGCAATGGACAGAACAATGTCATTTATTTTTCTCCCCTCTGGCTTTCTGCCAATAGCTTGGGGTGGAAGAAGACTGAACCCTTGCTTATTGAATGGCTACGTTATAGTGCTTCTATTTATTATAAGATGGCTGCAAAGATGATGAAAGGATTTACTGATTGATTGGAAAATCCCATTCCCAGAATGCACTGCCACTCTTTCATCTGATAGGCTGGTTAGTTTTGTCTCTGCATGGTATTCCAACAAATATTTGGAAGCACATTTATATGTTTAATGTCCTATAAAACCACCTCCCCCTACTCTTTGCAAAATTCATTCACAACTTCTTGATGATTATTTCTATAATTGCAACACAGAAGAACAGTAATTGATCATAAGAATAAGCAGTAGCAGTATCTAAAGCCAAACCAATTCATCATAAAACATGGCTCTTTTCTTGAAACATTCTTGAAAAATGTTGATAAATTCATAGAAAAATATATTTGAGTGTTAAAGTGAGTTAGCAACCCGAAGCACAAATATCACTGGATATGTATTAGATTAAACTGTGCTTTGACTGCTGTTTTATTCAATCATTAAACCATACATGAGGCTCTGGAGCTGTATTCTGATGGGTTACATATTTCTAAATGAACAATTTGTAACACAACCATTTGTATGTACACAGCCATCATGCTATTCTCTTTTGTGAGAAGCAATATGATGCAAAACATAGGAAAAGTATGAATTAGCAAGTAAAGGAAATTAAAGGCAGAATGAAAGAGAAACAAAGAAGGAAATTAAAATTTTCACATGAGATGCTTTAGTGAGATAAGGTAAAAGTAAACAAAGTATCAGTTTTACTCATAACTATGTTCCATGTCTGAGACAACCAGTGTAGTTTTAGTGGTTAAAGTATCAAGCTAGAAACCAGGTGACTGGGAGTTCTAGTCCTGCCTAGGGCACAAAGCCAGCTGGTTGACCTTGGACCAGTCATTCTCTTTTGGTCCTTCAGAAATATTGTCAAGAAATTACCAGGATTGGTTCCAAAAGTAGCTGGAACTTAACACTAACTCATACACACACACACACACAACATACAAATCTATCTAGTTTTTTGATCTATTTAGTTTTTCCTGCTAATAGTCAGAGTATGATACTACTGTGGGTTACATATGCCATAATGACTACCAAATCCCCATTTTGTCTCAAAAGTGCTATGTCTCTCACGCTTACTCTAGAATTGACTTTGCAAGTCTAAAAATTTGCCCATGTCGAGAACTAGTGGCACATGTAGCATCTGTATATATTCACAATGTTTTTAATTATTCAAATGTTTGTCTAATACTATCCTAGCATAGTTCTGCAGGTAGAATGGATTCCTCATAGTAAATATTATTGCAAAACAAGCTTTCCAACTACCCCCAAAGGAAATGCATACGGTATAAAAACAAATACTTTAAACTAATTCTTTGTTGAGAGAGAGATAAAGATCTAGCATGAAATTTATTTTGCAGTCCATAGGGCCTGGGATAGTGACCTTCCTAAGAGATTATTGGAGAAATCAAATGGATGTGAGGTGACAGTCCATATCACATTCTGAATGAATAAGGCACAGGAAACACATACATTCACAAATAAATATATGATGGATGTTCAACACAGTTAATTGATTCAGTTTGCTATATTTTCCTTCCTTTTCCACAGTGATTGTTTAAGTAATATTTTCTGTGTATCGCTTTCTCTTCCTGACTTATTAGAAGCAGCAGCATCAAGGAAGAAAAATAAAAATAAACTGTAAACAGTCCAGTGACAGTCATTTAGACTTCTATAGGAATTCAGATACAGATAATCAGAGTTGGAAAGGACCTTGTAGGTCATCTAGTCCAACCCCCCGCCCAAGTGGGAGACCTTACACCATTTCTAACAAATGGCAGTCCAAATTCTTCTTGAAAGTCTCAACTGATGGTGCTCCCACAACTTCCGAGGTTAATTGTTCTCACTGTCAGAAAGTTTCTCCTTATTTCCAAGTTAAATATCTCCTTGGTCAGTTTTCATCCATTATTCCTTGTCTGGCCTTTAGGTGCTTTAGAAAATAGCTTGACCCCTTCCTCTCTGTGGCAGCCCCTCAAATATTGGAAGACTGCTATGATGTCTCCCTTGGTCCTTCTCTTTACTAGACTAGCCAAGCCCAGTTCCTGCAACCGTTCATTGTATATTTCAGCCTCCAGTCCCCTAATCATCCTGGTTGCTCTTCTCTGTACTTTTTCAAGAGTCTCAACATCTTTTTTATAATGTGGTGAACAAAACTGGATGCAGTAGTCTAGGTGTGCTCTTACTAAGGCTTTATAGAGTGGTATTAGTACTTCCCTTGATCTTGACTGTATCCCTCTGTTAATACAATTTAAAATTGCATTAGCTTTTTTGGCTGCAGCTGCATACTGCTGGCTCATATTTTGCTGGCTATCCACTAAGACTCCAAGATCCCTCTCACAGTTACTGCTATTGAGCCTGGTTTCACCCAGTCTGTATGCGTACTTTTGGTTTTTCTTGCCCAAGTGTAGGACTTTACTTTTCTCTTTATTGAATTACATTTTATAAGATATGGCCCAGTGTTCTAGTCTGTCAAGATAAGATCTATCTGGATCTTGAGCCTATCTTCTTGGGTGTTAGCTATTCCTGCCAGCTTATCCTTTTTTTCTTTCAATTTGCCATAGAGGCCTTCATGTAGCCATGCTGGTTTCTTCCTAGATTTCTTGTTTTTCTTTCTCAGTGGTATTGTGCTGGTCTGGGTTTCTATGATCATGCTTTTTAGAGTTTCCCAAAATTCTTGAGTTGTTTTTCCCTTTAGGATTTTCATCCATGGAATCTTTCCCAAGTCCTCTCTGAGTTTATTGAAACCAGCTCTTTTAAAATCCAAGACTCTGGTGTCATTATGTTCTGTTGCTTGTGTTTGTGTTATCTTGAATTATAGTATGACATTGTCACTCTCACCCAAGGTTCCTGCAGTTTCAACTCCCTCTATCACTTCTTCTCTCTTTGTAAGAATTAAGTCTAGTATAGGTGTCCCTCTAGTTTCACCCTCTACTTTTTGGACAACAAAGTTGTCAACTAGGTTGGTAAGGAACTTATTTGATTTCTCACTTGGTGCAGAATTAGTTTTCCAATTGATATCAGGATAATTGAAGTCTTCCGTTACGATTGTTATGGTTTCCTGCATATGTTTGTTAGTTGGTGGGCAAAAAGGACATCTATTTTTTCTTGCTTGATTAGGTGGCCTATAATATACACCTATGGCCATGTCATTCTTTTTTTTCTTTTATATTGACCCATATGCATTCGAGGAGGTTTTCATCTTTGGTTTTCATGCATTTCTGTAGCAAATATAGTGGTCCTTTACATACAGTGCAACTCCACCTCCTCTTTTATGGGTCTGTTTTTTTGAATAGTTGTATCCTTCTACCAGTATATTCCAGTCATGGATTTCATCCTACCAAGTTTCTGTTATTCCAACTATATCACATTTACCTTCATGTATTCATAGTTCGAGTTCACCCTGCTTGTTCCCCAGATTTTGTGCATTTGTATATAGGCACTTGAGATCTTTATGTTCTGACACTGTGTTTCCTGTCTACATAACCTGTGTTGTGCCTGCCTGTCCCTACCACCTGTTTGATTAGTGCACATGATATATCAGTCCATTATTAAATGCTTGGTTTTGGTTGGCATCAAGGTTGATAATCTTACCTGCATAAACATCTATTTTGCATGCACTGGTGTCCTTATCAGTTTTAGGTTGCTGGGGACAGAGATGTTTGAATCCATTAATTCTCTGTCCCCGCTGTTCGGTTTAAATGTTTATCCAGGAAATCTGTGAATTTAATGCCAAGATAACTCAGTCCCTTTCTTTGATGGATGCAAACCATCTCTTTTGTACAGTTTTTCACTGGACCAGCTGCAGACATCATAACTAATAAAACCAAAGTCTTCCCTTTTACACCACTGCTTTTGCCACACATTAAACTCTGCTACACTCTGCCCTTTCCTTTTTTGTTCCTTGTATACTGGTAGAACCTCTGAAAAGATAAGCCTACAGTCCATCTTACTAAGTTCATACCCCAAAGCTCTGGAAGTCTTTCTGAACAGAAAGTACATCCTTCTGGGACACATCATTTGTACCAAGATGTATAATAGCATCAACAATCAGAGCCCTTGCTGGCATTCTTGACTATCTTAATAATACACTTCTTGTCTCTGCTGGCAAGTAGCACCTGGTAGACACCTGACCTCTTTAAAACTTCAGTATTCTTTCCTAAATTTACATCCCTTACAATTAAATCCCCAACCAGAAGGTGGCTTCTCTTTTGGGATGCCTTGCTCTTCTTGTGTGACTGCTGTGTAATACCTGATTCACACTTTCTCCTTTCCAAAGTAAGTTCTTCTTCTAGGACCATGATCCCTGGCTTACTTAAGTTATCATTATCACATTATCACATTGACCTGTCACTTAGTGTCCCTATTAAGGTCAGCAAGGGCACTTGTATCTGTTTTATGTGGAACAATTATGCTGGGACACAGCAAAAGTTTTGTGTTTATGGTCCACAGCTCTCACCCTGCCAGATCCCACGGTTGTCCACATTGCCCTTTTCCTGTAGGAACTTTGTGGTAGTGGAGGCTGGTAGCACAGCAGCTCAATAGCAGGCAGTTTTCTTTTCTTTTCCTTTTTCAAGTCATTTTTGATTTCAGGTTATTTTGTAGACAAGACTATGCTGTTTTCTTGGCAACATTTTGCCTTCTTTTTAAGGCCAGAAAAGTTGAGCTTTGTGACAAAGATAGGACCAGGACTCAGTTCCCTCTGTTTTAATAAAGTCACTCATTGATCATTTGTCTTCCAAAATTTAAATCTGATATTGCCTTTGAATTCCAAGAGGTAGTAATTGCTGTTCCCAAATACAATATTCCAGTTTTCTTCACTATACAAAAAGAAATTTATAGCAAAGAGCAGACAAGACTGCCATAAGCTTTACATTTTGTAATAAATAAAATTAATTTGAATTAATTAATTTAAGAAGACTTAAAATATTAAGGAAGACTAATTAAAATGTTAAGGAAGGGTAACTTTTCTGATCCAAGTCAAGCAGTAAAATCCAGATAGTTAGAAGTTTTTACTATTCTTCCTGAACCTGAGATGGGTGAGATCTCACCTAGATTGACATAGTCGCTCTACGTTAATATGCTTTATTTCTAAAACATGCTATGCCCAAACAAAGCATAACATGATTTAATATGATAGTTCATATAGTATGTTAAGACCAGGGTTGAGTATCTACAGTTTGCTGAAACCTCCAATTCCATTTCAGTCAAATTGCACAAATCAATTCAAGTATTATATATGCCTGTATGTATGAAGAGCCAAATTTCCACTGACATACTTTCCCGACATAGTTTTTTACAAAAGATAAAA
This sequence comes from Laticauda laticaudata, assembly GCA_004320025.1. NCBI lineage: Eukaryota > Metazoa > Chordata > Lepidosauria > Squamata > Elapidae > Laticauda > Laticauda laticaudata. The sequence goes on from BHFT01021333.1 coordinate 11,145, forward strand.
AGGTTTCCCGTGTATGTACTCTACACTAGGGATGTTCAACCTTGGCAACTTTAAGACTTGAGTACTTCCTCTCTCAGGCTGACTTGGGAATTCTGGCAGTTGAAATCCACAAGTGTTAAAGTTGTCAAGGTTCGACACCCCTGCTCTAATTCCTCATGGTTCTTTGTTTTTATTTTTTTTTAATTTTTATTCTAATGTTTCCTTTAAAACTGGAAAATATGCAGATTTTCAAGGGCCTGAAAAGTCCAGTGTGATTCAGGCAAGCAACTGTTCCCTATTTTGCTACATCCAGAACTGAAGAGGAGTTGCAAAAGCTGTGAGATGTTAACAGCCAAAGTCCAGAACAACAGTCCAGAATAGCTCAAGCAGCCATATTTACCATTGACTATGCTGGCACACAGTCAAAAGTATTTATAATTTAAATTGACTCTTCATTTTAAAGAAATCTCTGCTTAAGTCCAGGAAAAAGAAAATAAAAATGGATTATGCCTCAAGCATCAAACATGAATAAGGATTTTTTAAAAAAATCATATATAAAGTAGCAGTTACAGTTCAAAGTTGGGGCCAGGGAGTAATGCTTACTATTATCCTGATGAAAAGCATTTTGAAACCACTGAAATGCTAGTTTTTCTTTCCAGTTAATTGTGTTATGTTGAATGCCAGGGATGCTATTCTTTCCATTAGCTAATCGTCTTTGACTTTAAATGCTTATTATGCAATCTGTTTGTTCTGAACAGAGCAGAGTCCAAACCGCTCATGGTTTTTGGGCTAGTTTTGTTTGGCTGATTTATTTATTTGAGATACTTATTTTGGTGGTGCTGAGAAATATTCTTTTATGGTATTGCTTTCTCCTTCCTATTTCATTTACACTACTCTTATTGTCTTCAGTGAAATCACTGCATAACTAAATCTAATTTGCTGGTTTGTAGCTTGACAGCCTATAGCTGCCATCTTGACTTTTTTGACATGTCCCCCAGTTGTCTGGAAGGAACTCATGAAGCCTTACCTTTCTTTGTGTTCCCGAGAAGACACATGGAAAATAAAGTGGAAAATACAATCGCAGACTGAAAAAAAAAAAAAACATAGCTATTCCCAATTCTCAAACTTAAGTAAGTTTCTTAGGTAAATAAACCTTTTTTGTGCCTCTAAAATGGCTAATTTCTGTGTCAAGATTCCAAGACAAATACATGAAATGTGTCCTGAAATAAATAGTACAGAAAAAGATGAAGATTTATTGTACCAATCATCATGTACTTCTGCTATTATGTACAATTGTATTAGTTCAGTCACTAAAAACGTTGGAAATCCTTAATGGGGAATGTTAACATCACTGCGGTAAATTTTGGCTGGCAACTGAAAAGAAATGTCTTCCATGTAAGGAAACATCTTTCTCGACATTACTGAATAAAATTTGCTTGTCCCAACAGACTTGCTTTTAAAAATATCCAATGTTTGCTTTCCTGGTTAAGGCAAGACCTCCCAAACAAATTTAAGCAGGCTGCTGTTGATTTTGATTGACTTTGTTTCTGCACTGGTGAAAGATGACTACCATCTTGCAGTTAACTTTTTTAAAATTAAAAAAATGTCCAGGTTCAGAATCTGCTTGAATTATTATATAATTATTGAAGTATTGAAATTGTTCTGAAGGAGAAGTCTGAAGATTTCCATTAGCACTGAATAATATTTCTGCTTAAAAGTCACCATGGATCATCTACTTGCTGACTGTTTTTTCTCTTCCTTGATATGTCTCAGCTTATTTCCTCTTAGAAATAGACTGGTCTACAACTTAAGGTTCAAATAAATATGTGTTTACTGTTTGGAATATATATGTTTGTCAGAAGATTCCAATTTGCAGTTATATATAGGCCTACTGAGCAATACATCCCACAGAATACAATTAGACTACTTTTGGAAAATATGTATAAACTACAACATTAAAGTACAAAACATCACTAAATATTTTGAGAAATATATACATTAAAGAATGTAGACTACTGATAGTTTCTGTGAACATTTGGTCCCCTCTATGCTACATCAGAAAGTAGGCAAATATTGAATTAAGATTGCAGGCAAATCATCGTACATTTTTTTCACCATCATCATTTATTTCTTGCAACAATCAAATCTATTCTTCCTGCCATATCTGGGATTGGGTTATTGAAGAAATTAAATTAAATTAAATTAACTAGTTTAGGGAGGAAGTATAAGCAGCCAAATAGTGCCACCCAGGTAGAAAACAATATATTGTCCCCACTTGTACCCAATCTAAGTAAACACCACCACTGAAATGTAATAGGTATGAAGAGGTTAAAATGCAAGGCTTTCAATTATGTCACAAAGGGATATGGAACTCATTTGGGAAAAGAAAGTGCTAAATCTCTGGCCTGAGAAAATGATGTGAAAATGTGGCAAGGCTCTAGGATCACACAAGCATGCTACTAAGAAACCCTGCTGTACAAGAATGGAATGGGACAACTTGCTGTGGACATCTCGCTGTGGGAAAAATCTATGTGAGATAACTCAGTGCAATAAATGTTATCTGCTATGTTTCTTCTACATTATTTCCATTTTTGTCAATGGAAATAATGTCAAACAGTGGTGGATAATATTTATCATGATAAGTTATCCTGCATGGTTTATTTCACAGGGAGTTGTCCCATGGCAACTTGGGTGTGATTAGATGTCCATGGTGGAAAGGCCATTCTAGGTTGGCTGGGAGAGATGACCACAGTAAAATAGCCATGGCAAATTGGCTGTGGTGAGATGGCCATGGTGAGTTGGTCACAGTGAGTTGTCCTAGACCAGGGGTGTCAAAATCACATCATCACAGTAATGTCACACGACATATCAGGACTTTTTCCCCCTTCGCTAAACTAGGCATGGGCATGGCCCATGTGATACAGCCCTGTCCTAGACCCACACAAGAAATGGTTGGAATGTTCCTGCTTGGATGCTATATGATTATAATATGTTGTTTTGAGACATTGAAAAAAAGGAGAATGCTATGCCTATGGGCACAATCAGGAGCAGCAACCAAGCAAAAGCATGGGCAGATGGAGGAAGGAGAAATGTTTGTTTTTAAATTTTTATCCTCAACAATTGGAATCTCAAGGGTCCTCATGGGTAAAATATAAACTCATAAAGTATAGAGGTAGAAATTTTGGAAGGTTTAGAAAATCAGCTCCATTAATCTGAACCAGTCATTGTGTTTCTTAGCCCACTTTATGTCAAGGAGTTGTTGAAAATGAGAGAGGACCTCTAACGAGGTCATAGAAGAAAGGTAGAAACTAAATTCAATGAAAGGATAAATCCAAAAGCGTTGACTAAGAATGAAGGTTGACTCCATTCTGGAAGGGATAAACAACTAGAAATGAGCATAGTTCCATAGTTTGGGAGTGACACAAGAAAAAGCTAATTCTTGTGTGCCTGAGAAAGCACCTTCCCTTCTTCCAGGCAACACCCTGGTATCGGGCTGAGGTCAGACAGTAGATTCTTCCGCACCCTGGGCATTAGTGAGCGTGCTGAACACTTCCCTCACCACTATTTTCTCAGTTCTCTTTCAAAGTACCCATTTTTATTGGGGGGGGGGGAANTCTCTTTCAAAGTACCCATTTTTATTGGGGGGGGGGGAATAGCAGAAGAAGATGTGTTGACAGAGAGGTAGCTGAAGTGCTAAGCACTGAGAGCTTGAGATGGGATTTTTTTTCACACCTGGAAGGGGATTGAACAGCCCCTCCTTTAAATAAAACTTCGTTTTTGTCTTGAATAGATAAAAAGGTAGCATCCTATAGGAAAGGTAGGATAAAAAAACCCCCACAGGTCTGCAGATAAATAAAAATGCAAATCAGTGCTCAAACACTGTGGAGAAATTTGTAAGCTGAATGTGCTGAAGTGGTTTCAATTCTTCATCAGACATTGCATAAATTGAAACTGGAACCTTGCCAATTCTTACTGTTATTACTTTTTAACCAAAGAGTATAAATGGACAGATAAAGTAGAAGAGTTCTCATTTTTTGCAGATAACATTGTGCCTGCAGGATGCCAGAGATAAGTTGCAGAAGCTTCATTAGCATAACATGACAATGCTAAATTAATTCTAATTATCCTGATCACTGAGCATTTAAATGAAAATGAAGACATTAAAGGTAACTAATTACTTAGAAAGGCATTTCTATGGATGAATTATGAGGGGTTTAAACAAAGACAGTATGAAACAAAGGCTCTCCACTGCCCAGCCATTTGTCAATTTATTCAGAATGATCTTACCAGGGAAAATTTGTTTTTCGGAAAACATGAAGCGCAGAAAGGCCTCTTTTTCAGCTAATTGCATACTTTTATTGCTATTCTATCAAATATATTAACATTGCTAATCACAACATAACTTCTGAGTCATTATCATTATATTAACAGGCTTCCTGACCACAGGTCATAAAAGTGGTTCATTGTGGCCCAGCCTGAAACATGGAGAAAAAAAATAAATGGAAAAAAATGGTGAGCTTTTCTGAAATTCAGAAAATAACCATTTACTGTGGTTTGCATACAATGTTCATCATGCAGAGGAATTGAAAGAACAGATATATTACATGATAGTTTTATTTCTGAATTTTCCCTTACACTATCTTTTCCAGCCATATTATGAAATTGGGATTTTACTTTAAATACCGACTTTACTAACTTGCTCTAAAACTTACCACAGAAAAAATCAAAACAGCCCTTTCTAAATTTGAGCTGTTTTTTCATGCACTTTCCCCTTTACTTATGAGGAGATGGGACTATTCTGGTTTTACTTTAGATTAATCACAAGTTAGCACCTCTGAATCTGAAATTATGGCTGAGTTTAGCTCTGGATAATGGAGCTGTTTCCATCTCATGATTTGAAGCTGGCTTGTGTTCATTAACTATAATTAAGTTGAACCAAAATTTGTGGAAATGTATATATATTTTTTGCTTCTTCCACTTTTCCTTCCTTGTTTTCCAAGAATGGATGTTTATGTTTAGTATTGTTAGATGGGAATTGTCACAAAGGAATTGAGAGATGAGCTGTGCATGAGGAAAGGAAAATTATAATTTCCAAATATAATTCCCAATTTATACCTTGGAAACATAATCATTTCAAAAACTTTTACCTAAATTAATGTTTTTAAGGCACTGTGATCTGGAAGCCAATTTTGTGTAGTGATTAACGCATCAGGCTAGAAACCAGGAGACTTGAACTCTAATCTGCCTGGGCCAGTCTGTTTCTCTTAGCCCTAGGAAAAAAGCAATGGCAAAGCACTTCTGAAAGATCTTGCCAAGAAGATTGCAGGGTCTTGTTGAAGCAGTCTCCAAGATCTGGACATGATTGAATGGAAGAAAAAGAAGAAACCCGCTAGAGCTCTCAGCCATTCTCTTTCCCAGTGCATAAGGTCCCAGGACCTTTTCCCTCATCAACTATAAGCTCTGCAGCAGTGAACATACAGGTGGGATTGGTGAGGAAAGAGAAGAAAGTTCCAATAAGTATCACCTCCTGGTGAGAAGAACAATCACCCATCACTCTCCATAATGTGGGGCAGACAAAGCAGGACAAATGATGGACAAGGGTAAGGGAATGCTTTGGCCTGAGGCTTTATCAAACCTAGATAACAAGTTAGAAAATGGGTCAGTCAGACCATTTCTGAATGGTTCCCAACTGGTTCCCAGTTTCCCAGTTTCATCCTGCATCATTCTTCAGCATTTGGGCCATAACAGTCAGCTTATTTTTTTTTATCACAAATGTTCAGAATGTATCAAGGCTATGTTCTTTAATTATAACCCCTTAAAAAACATCATCATTAACAATGCTAGCTCAGATTCTGGAAAAAGGCAGTTAAGCAATGTATAAAAAGTTAAAAGTTCTATATTGTGGTCATACAGTAAATTCACTCATTTAAAATAAGGTTTCAAAAAGGCAAATCATATGATAATACTGGATCAACTTTTGGAGCATTACTAATTTTATTTATTCAAAGTTATTTGGACTATAGTATACACTTCAATTAAGACATCTGAAAAATGGTGGAAACAACTATAAAAGTAAGTTCAGTGGGGAAAAAAGGCTCACATTTGTAAAACAGGAGAAAATATTGGGAAAATAACAAAATACAATGATTAACGGTGGAAATAAAGAAAACTTACTTTTAACAAGGCAAAGACATATCAACAGAGTACATTCTGTTTAGTTTAGCTGATTTTTTATTGATTTTTCTAATGATCATATCAAATAAAATAACATAACATAGTATAGTGTACTTGGATATAAAAATAGTCAATGAAATAATCACATAATCCAATCAACCTGGCACTCAATTCCAATTTGATCTAGAAAGGAAGCTCTCGGTTGAATGTCTTTAGCTATAAATTTGGCAGGCTTTCCTAAGGTTCATGTTTTTGTATCTTGGAGGAAGTAAGAAAGCTACTGATAGGATCCCAATGGACTATCCTGTCAATTAGCAACTTTAAATGCTTGCTCTGGCTGAAACATCTAGTTGGCAGTGCAGAATACATGCTGAAATTTCCATTCACAATCCAGAATGATTACTTTAGTATAAATGTCAGCAAATACTTTAAATTAGCTTACTCATACAGCTTGCTTTGATTTGCTAAACAAACATATCTAGGCAGAAAAGTCAGCCAAAATTGTTCAGATAATTTGGTTAGATTCTAAGCCAATAATCAAAGAAAACAAAATCACATGCAACAGCTATAATCTTTTATACTTTAAAAAATTATATTATTGGAACAAATTTGTTTTTAAGAATTGTAGCCATGTGTTTGACCTTATGCTCTAAAGTAATTAACTGAAACTAGCTATCTGCTCCTATTTCTATACTCTTCAGGCCACTAAAAGCTCCCTCTATAGAACCAAGTTCTATAACCAAAACAGGATAGTTAAAGTATAGAAAGTACAAAAGAAAAACTGATTAGTTCAGATGAACTAAATATGAAAACAAGTTCTTTTTGATTTAATTTCCTCATAGGTCTTTGCATCATCTATGAATACAGAAAAAGATACTTTCCTCCCTGTATAGTCTCTGGTACAATCAAAATTATACTTTTCATTTTGGGTCTGAATCAAGATAATTCCACATACCAAACTATGAGACAGTAAACTACTTTGAATTTAACAATAATAATAAAAAAATGTGGGTGGGACTTCCGGTTTGAGCTTCTTCAGCGACAGACTGAAACCTCGTCTCTGAGATGCTTCGATCTGTGCTCGCCACTGGAGTGCCCCGAGCCAGCTGGTTTCGGGTCTAAGCTACCCTGTAGAGGTGGTGAAGAGGGGGTCCTCCCCAGCTGGCCATTACTCCCTTTTCCGAAGGCGGTTGCAGCGGTGGTCAGAAATGGTCACCACAAAGAAGAACTCGACCGGAAAAGAATGTGCAGGAGGAAGATAAGAAGAGAAAGTTTTGGTTGACCGGGTCAAACAGCAAAAGCAACAAATAAGGTATCCTGGAATTGAAACTGTTAAAAAGCAATAACATTGTTCCCTAAGAAGATTTTTAAGCTGCGAAGAAGAGAGAAAAGGGAAAAGATTTGGTTTTCTCCTTTTCCAATACTGACAGCTAAGAGACTGAAGCAAGAAATTGGAAAAAAACCCACTTTGACATCAATAGTCATTTAATGCTGAAAATAAAAGGTCAAAGGGATAATAAAGATTTCTGGATAATTAAAAGCTTTTGAAAACAGGAAAGGAGAGAAAAAGAATAAAAGGGTAGGATCTGGAAGGGAGGAGACTGCCTGGAATTAACAAAGAACTTACAGCAAAATCTCAACAAGACTTCCAAAAGATACATTCTAACCGAAATATTGCAATAAAAACCCCAGGAAGGAAAATTTGAAAAAGAAATAAGAAGATATTGGCTTTTGGCTTTGTATTTCAGTTTTTAGAAATGAAGATTTGGAATTATGAGAAACAACAAGAAATGCCTGCAAAACAAGAAGATTGCGACAAAGAAGAAGCCATCTTAAATGAACAAGTAATCTTAGATGGGAGAAAAAAGGAAAAGGGGGAAAGAGAATGGAAAGTTTAAGATTGGGAAAAACAACTCCAGAAAAACCAAAGTGAAGAATAAGTATAAAATCAGAAAGCAACAGAAGAGGAAAATGCAGAAGAGGGAATTAGAAGTAGAGAGACAAGGGGGAAAAAAGGGGAGGGAGAAGATGAGAGTGAAGAAAGAAAGGAAAAGAAGTTATAAAGGACAGAAGTAAATATAGAGAAACAGGGTCTATTTAGAGATAATGGGTGAAAACTTAATGGAAAAAGGGATTCTGCAAACATACATAAGATAGTATGGTTATATTAGAAGCAGAAATAATTTTAGAAAATATGAAACAATGTATTATTAAAATGTCTGATAAAATAGCTATTGTAATTCAGTGGAATGCTTGTCAATAAATAAAGGTAACAAAAGGTATATTTAATGATTTACAAAACATATGTGAAGAGAAATAAAGGAAAAATTAATGATGGAGATTATATGTGTTTTTAAGGAAGTATGATATTTAATTGAAAAGAAGTCTTAAAGATGTTAAGATTTTAATTATTATTAATGGTAGAACTGAATTGGGATGTAATGAGGGTTTATAATTACAAACATTTACAATCTTTTTTTAAAAAAATATAGTGTGTATTATAAGAATGTACCAAGCAGAGTTTGATTGGAAGTTATGTATTATGTATTATATTGAAGGTCATAAACTTAAGGTATATATTGAAGTTTAAATAAGAGTTGAATGGATGTAATTAAAAGATATAAAGGTGTCATACTCCAATTAGTAACTACAGGAGAAAATTTGTTTAATGAGAAAAGATAATACGAAATTGAAACAGAACAGACAAAAGTATAAATATAATGATTTGAATTGAGATGAGATAATCAAAATAAAATTGAGAAAATTAAAAGAGGGGAAAAACTATAGAAAATGAAAAATAGTATAAGATATGCAATAGAATACAAAAAGGAGCATGAAATTGAGTTTTGTGTCTACATAAAGAAATTCAACCCGGGACCATGCTATTTTCAAAAAAGATGTTTTACTTGTATTTTGTGTGTGAAAACCCAAATAAAACTTTATTTAAAAAAATTAATAAAATGTGGGTGTCAAAACTGAAATAAGGAAAGGATAAGGAAATAAGGATAAGTCATCTCTGACCTTCTCAATGCATTTTTGGATGATTCAAACTCTAATGAAACATATTATTATAAGATTATAAGATTACCATCTAATAAGCTACTTTTGTCCAGGTATCAAGAGAAATATTTTCAGTTATCCATACTGGTAATTATAGGCCTGTGTGAATGAGATAAGGTTTAATGAAATGCTCTAAACATGGAAACATTGCGAGGTACTTTTCTAAGATACCTGTTTAAGAGGTTTCATGTCACTTCTTAAGTTTGGCTAACTGTTCTAATAATCATGCATGCACAGAGGTCATTTATAATTGTTCTGTTCTGAGAAGAAAGGTACGCGAGACCGGTGTTCCAACAAACAGCTCTTTATTAAAACAATTCAGTGACTTGTAACAGAACATTTGCTGAAGCCACAGCAGCCCTTTTTACAGCGGCTGCTCGTGGCTTGCAGCCAATGACAGTTCTTTAAGCTTTCCCACTGTTAGGCGGGCCAGTTGCAATGGTACTTATTTATCCAATCCTATTGTGGCCTGTTCGGCCAAAAAGATTTAGGTATTTGGAGTATTCTAATTTCTATACACAACACCTCTCCCTTCTTGGTTTCGTCCTACGTGCGTAACGTAGTCACGCAGGTAGGTGGGGCTTTTGCGGGTCCTACTTGACCTGTGCAGTGGTCTTCATCAGTTCAGTCAGGACGTCTTTTCTCCGCGGTCTTCTCCATGGAACCTCCTGGAAGGTGAATCAGCCTTGCCGCTCCCGCCTGGGTCTCTCGGGCTGGTTGAGTTGGCTCTGCCGCTCCCTCCTGTCTGTCTGGTTGGTTGAGCTGGCCTGGCTGTCTCCTTCGAGGAAGGCCTTGCCTCGCTTTCCCTGCTACCGGTTCTTTCTCCAGAGTCGTCTTTGGTAAGTGCTCTTTTGTCTTACCAGGTTCTAATTCGGGTTTATGTTGTATCTTTGTCGTGTTATGGTGTTCATCTCTCCCCTTTTTATTATTTGTGTCCCCCCCTCCTCGGTTGTTTTGGATTGTTTGTTGGGGTGATATTTTGCAGCGGTGCTTTGGCTAGGTAGGTTAGTATTGTGTGCCAATGTCCAGAGCGAAGAAGGTCAATGTGTTGTTTCCATGTTCTGCCGTCATCTAGTGCAAGCCAGTATGACGGGCCTGTAATTTGTGTAACTGTGGCTGGAGCCATAATGGGTTCCCGGTAAGATTTTTTGGCGTAGACTAGGTCTCCAATGGTAAAGGAGCGATATTTACTTGAGGAGTCAGAGTTTTTTTCAGAGAGCGTAGGTGGGTGTAGCCTATCTAGGTAGGAATGCAATTTTTACCATGAGGAGTTCTGCTGGCTTTTGTTAGGGTTGTGCGAGGGTGATATGCTGAATTGTAACAGTTTGTTTAGTTATCTTGGCTATCCCAGCATCCAGTTTGTCTAGGACTTTCTTGTAAATGAATCATGTGTTCAGCTCATCCATTTGTAGCCAGATGACCGGCGCTGTTAGGGCATTGTCAGATGCCTGCGCAATAAGTATTGTCAAAAGCTAAGGCAATAAACTGGGGCCATTGTGCAGATACAAATACATCTGGCAGTCCATGTGTAGCAAAAAGTTTGTTCAATGTCTTATGACCGCTTCAGTAGTTGTGGACACTATAAGAACAACCTCTAGCCATGAATTAAGCATCAACAATTATTAAATATGTGTTCCCTTTTGTTGGCCCAGCAAAATCAAATGAGTCTCGACATGGGCCTCTGGAGTTTCCCATTCCATGACTGGTGCATGAGGGAGGTAGGCCATGATTTCTGCAGTCATGGCATGTTGCCACCCATTTTTCAATGTCTTTTGTCCAACCCTGGCCACCAGACGTAACTCCTGGCCAGGCTTTCATTTTACTATACCGGGTGTCCCGTCGTGCAACATGCACAATACTTCCTCCTGCAATTTTTTGGGAATTCACCACTCTGTCCACCCACAGTATACAAACCCTTTCAAGGGACAGTTCAGTCTGCCCGGGGTACGAAAAGGGACTTAAAGTCTTGCCTCTTTCTCATCTGGGCCACCCTACCTAACCCAATGCCAGAATTTGAGCTGTCAGCGGACTCTGTCACAGTAGCTTTAGCTACGTTCGTGCTGTGGTTAGTGGCAGATTTGGTCATGCCTCAATCTGAAGAGTGGGGAATGGGTGGGAGCTGGGTCACCTTCTTGCGGCAGTGGGAATGGGCTTAAGGGCATCCGCGCAATGGTGTATGGTTTGTTCCTGGGTGCATGGATGAGTGATGTAATTCGTATGCCAACGAGGAAGTTCTGACCATCTCGTCATTCTTCGGCAATGAGGATGTTCGGGGTTATTTCTTCCCTTGCCAGAATTTCCTTGCAGTGGTTTGTGGTCACGTGATAATAGAAAATTTCCATCGATATAGGTATTTCATGAATTCCTGACGCCTTCTATGATGAGAGCGGCTCTCGGCTCAAGTTGGTGCTCTAGTTCCTTTCAGACTTTTGAACAGCGTTTGGGAACTAGAAGGTGAGGATGAGCTCTTCTCTGCCATCTGGTAGTGTGGCTCAAAAAGCTGGCCGATTCCAAAAGCGATGCATCACAGTGTGACCTCAGTGCAAAAGGTGTTGCGTTTGTATTAAAAACAAGTCTTTATGTTAATAAGTCCTTAATATTTTGGAATTCTGCTTTTTCTCGTGGCCCAATTGTCCAGACAGTTTTTTTATCTAATAGCCAGTTAATGGCTCTGCTACGTTGCCTTTTGAGGCCAGACATCGTATGAAGTAATGAGACCTAAGAATGCCTGTAAGTCTGTTTTGTCTTAGGTCTGCGTGCATCTTTAAATTGCTTTTCTTTCTTTCTCAGTGGGTGTTATCCCTTTTCATCTATAAGGTAGCCCTAAGAATTTCAGAACTTGATTGGTGGCTAGTGAATTTTTCTCTTCTGACTTTAAGCCCTGACTTCCCTGAATCTGGGTGCAAGACTTCTCTCAGTCTATCTTCTAATTGGTTTTGTTTTTTGTTGATACTAAATACGTCATCAAAGAAGGGAACGACCCCTTTTAAATCCATTTAATAGAAGGCACTTACTAGGCTTTGGAAAATGCTGGGCCCAATGCCTTTAATTGCCAAATTGAAGTCTGTTGCATTTGAATGCCCCTCTGCTGCATGACTATAGTCTGTGCTTCTGGTAGTTTCGGGGTCAACCGCGGCAGCTGTTCGATATGCTTGCGTGAGATTCAAGTTCAAGAAAAATTTTTCTTCCCCGAATGAAACGCAACAGATGTTAGAACTACGAAACCAGGTTAGTGCTTTGCTGGAGTGCATGAGTTGAGGTGGCCTTATAGCACCACAGAGGTGTTACGACCCATTCTGTTTGACAGGAGGTCACTGATGGGAGTTTCCCACCTTGGCATGGTCGATTAGCTGCTCATCTGATTTTTGGCTTTAGGCCTTGAATGGAGCTATCGTTCAAAGGTCTAAGCTGAGTGTATAGGGGGTCCCCTGTACTTGCTAGGATCCATCAAATATGTCCAGAATCTTTCAAGCAGCTCTGCCTCCCAAATCAGTCTCGGACGACGACTGTTGATTCCTTGTTACTCCAATTCCCAGGCATTAACCACTCAATTCCCAGCAGGCTAGGATGATCGATAGTCGGACATTCTCAGAAGAAGTCTTCAGTGGAGTTTTGAGATTCTATTAGGAAATTGTCCAAGACCCACACCGGAGTCGTTTTCGCTTTGGCGTAATCTTGAGTTTGGCTGTTCACAGTTCTTTGGCTGTGAGTCTGGTAATCAAATTTTATAGGTTCCATGATACATTGACAGGTATGATCTGAGGTCTACTTCCATTTCACCAAAATTTCCTTCAATTTTTAATTATTCGGACCTTTTTTTGTGTTTACTTGCCTGGCATTTCCTCAATGATTATTGTATTGATGTGTTTCTTCTCTGTCATTCATTTGCGTGACTTCTGTCTCTTGGCTCCATTCGGCTTCCGGCTTGTCTATCTCTTGTTTTTGGGGGTGCATGCCACGGTCTTTTTTGGGACTATAGCTCTTTTTGTTCCACGCAGACCCTTGCCAATATGCCCCCCGTCTTCTCACAAAAGAATCTGCAAATTGGCATCTAGGGAATGCTGCATTCAGAGTGCGGCGTGGTCCCCCCACATCCATTGCATACTGGAGATCCTCGCCTCCTTCCTTCTTTTTTTCCCGCCATTTTCTTTCGACTGAAAAGCCTTGTATTGTCTTCATTCGTCATCATTCGATGTCGCTCAGGGAGTCGAGGTCTTCTGTGCGGCAGTCGCAGTGGGTTGTTTTTTGTGATTCCTTCCACCCTTCTTTTCTCGAGTTTGGTTCTGTGTGTTCTGGAATTTGTTGAGTTCATTTTGGCGCAATGGTGGCTACAGATTTTCTGGCTCTTCCAGTGGGTGGTGGTTCTGTGATGGCCCAGCCACTGCTTGATATGTTGTTCTCGTTTAGTAGGTTGCTTTGAGTGTAGCATCTTCAACCCAAGGACCACTGGTCTCTCATGGCTTTGTCCATGTTGATGAAAACTGCAGGATCCTCCGATATCTCTTAAGCTGCTATAAAATCTCCGATGCTCTTCGTCTTCTCAATTGATCTCACTCATAGAATTTGTTGCCTTTATAAGATGGACACACCGGCGCGTAATTGGGATCGTTAGCATTCGGTTTAATTCTGGCCATAGCCATTGTTTTGCGTCCCGCGTGTTGGCTAACACCTTGCCATTTTTGAAAACGGCAGGGCCACAATGCGTGAGGAATACAGCTCTCTTCCTCTGGTCGGTTATTTCTTGTAGCTCGTTGCTTTCTATGAACATTAGGAAGCGGTCAGTGTATGACTCCCAATCTTAACAGAACATTTGGCGAAGCCGCGGCAGCCCTTTTTATAGCAACTGCTCGCGGCTTGCGGCCAATGACAGTTCTTTAAGCTTTCCCGCTGTCAGGCGGGCCAATTGCAATGGTACTTATTTATCCAATCCTATTGCGGCCTGCTCAGCCAATCAGATTTAGATATTTGGAGTATTCTAATTTCTATACACAACAATAATTCTCAATGTTGATTGGAACTCAAATAAAGTAATACAGTTGAAGCAACAAGAACAGAGTGACTCTTTTTTTTCACTTTTTTGAAACAAGGATGACATGTGCCTTTGTGAAGCAGCTTTAGAAATATGCTTCAGGTAAACCTTTACCAAAGCAAAATACCTCTTTGAATTTTTGCACAATTCTAATAAGGTATACTCATATTTATCTTCAATTTAAGAAATAAAGATTTGGGATTGTATTGACATGATCAATGTACAAATGTAATATGCAGATTCACTGATTCAATTTAACTGAATACCTGTCAAAATACTATTATATTTTATGAATATATGTCACATCATAGTTTTGATGTGTGTTAGCATATATGAATTCTAAGATCCAAACATTGATCAACATATACGGTCATATGTGTTATCAAGAAATTGCAAGAAATGAGATCTGGCACTTTAATTTGCCACAAGTCAGGCCAAGACAAAATGAATCAAAGAAATGTCTTAAAGTACTGAAAAAGCTTGCTAATATTTTCAGAAAATATTATTATTCATGATCTGGGGGGGAAAGTGTAAAGCCTGTTCAAATCATTTCTGCAACTCACTGATCATTTAGACTAACTGTATCTGATAATCTTACACTTCACACTGTAGGAGTAATCATCCAGCTCTTGTTTTAATGAAGAGTACAAGAGAGGTAGGAACTAATCAAGCAGAGATTCCATGTTGTCTGCCTAATCCTGTACAATCATCATTTTCATAATGAACTATCTTATCTTAGCTCCAGACAAGGTTAAAGAAAGGAGCTTTTGAGATATGTATTATGAGCATTTGGTTTGGCATGTTGCCTCCATTTGTCTTCACCATTAAATAATTAGTAAAAACTCTTTAGAATGAACTCTCCTATAAAAATTAAATCAAACACTGATCCAGCTTAGGTTCGTCTAGCAATGAGCATCAGGTTTGTTAAGTCTTCCAATGATTCTGTTTCAGAAAGATTCGGTGATTCTTCAAGGTGAAACAGGATTCTCTCTAAAGCAGTGACATATTTTTAATGTAAAAACTTAAATATTTATATTTTCTAAAGCTTTTTTAAACATTTTTGCACTTCATCTTGCTCACAAACATCTCAAGTGAGACCATCTGTAATTATTTTGAATAGTCCAGATAAGGGAGCAGACAGTGCAAAAAGAAATAGAACTTTATTTGATTGCATATGGTGTAATGATAGAATCTTGAAAGTTTGTTAAAGTTTCCCTTGGAGCACTAAGTCACAATTAACTTGAGTATCTGTCTCACACCCCTGCCTTCCGATAGCTGAACTAACATTTACTGGATTGTCTTCGCATTCTTTTTTCAAGGATTCTGTTTATCTGTACTTTTCTATTTTTACTTTCTCTTTTAATTTTCTCTTTTCACGCTGTGGTAGGGAGAGAGAACAGAGTGAGAAAGGGGTTAATTTACAAGATCTACTTTCTAGCCTAATCTGTCCTTTAAGAACTTAGTTGTTATAATTTTACAGTTGTTTGATTTATGACAATGAGAGTTGACTATATCAGGAAAAAAATAAAAGGAAATGTAATGCAGTGGGAATGGATTGTATGAGAACTCAAGAACCATATGTGATAAAACAAGAAGAGAGGGAAAAGCAATGTGAGAGAGAAATTGTGAGAGATCAGGAGATATGGTATTTGAAAGTTTCTTTCAGAAAAAGCAACTCAATCTAGCTACTGAGTGATGAAAAAAAAGCATTTAAAGAGACTCCACCTTCATTAATTTGACGCTATTGAAGCTGGGAAAATTAACTTACAGTTTTCAAGATGATATATTTACCTCAGACTATCAGTAAAAAAGCCTGTTGAAATCTATGTCTTTTTTGCTTTCTTAGTGTTGCTAGATACATGAGGTTTAACAATGGATGGTGAATGAATGAGGACTGAATATAAAAGATAAACAGACTGAAGTCCGCCTACAGAAAGAGTATGAATGACTGTGAGAACTGAAACACAACACAGATATATAAAGAAGGAGCAAATAGGTTGAGAAGATGGCGTTATACCACTCCTAAAATCGAATTATAGACACTTCAGAGAAACAGTTGAATTTTATTGAGGAGCAGCACCGTAAAAGCATGTCTACAGGATGGGCAATGAAAAAAGAAGTAGCAGTTATTGTGAGATTAACAGTCAATGCAGGAATTAGCTTTTAAGAAGGTCTGAAAATTAACTGAGCGTAGTACTGTGCCTGAAAGCTAGCAATGGGACAGTAAACATATTGCAGAAATCATTTTCTTTGCTAAGAGTTTTAAATAAGCACTTGGCTCTGAGAATGGAAAGTCCAGCAGGAGAAAGAAAGAGGGGACTGAAAAGCTACAGATAGATGAGATGCAATGAGAAAGGATAAGGGAAGGAAAATAGGCTGCGATGGCAGCCTATACAGTATGTGAAACCAGTTAGCAGATGGGGGGAGAGAAAGAAAGAGTCAGAGGAAGAGAGGGAGGAGGGATATAGCTTTATGCATTCCTGATTATGGAGCATTAGCAGAACTTCTAGATGTTCACACACAGGAAATTGAATCTTTATCAATAGCTGTTGACCAGTGATTGGTGCAGTGGCCTAGAAGTGGAACTCACCTCACAAACAGGAGGCTGTGAGTTTGATCCTAGGAAGTGGCAGATATTTCTCTCTCGGGGCACAATAAGTAAATATCAGCTGCGAAATCTGCAATGGCAAAAGGAAGGGCATCTGTCCAGTAAACATTCAGCTCCATTCAGTTGCCCTGACTCCATCCACAATGCAAGAGATTATGGGTCTGGGGTCATTAAAAGCCAAAAAGTCAATAGCTGTTCACCAGTGGCTTGATTGGTTAGTAGCTTTCCAAAGTCATTGTTCTCCTACAGCTGAAAACTGAGGGCAGTTTACTAGAAGGTAGCATAGATATACTAGTTTGTCTGATCTGGAACCAGCTGATCAGGCCAAGAAAGTTGGCTCTTTGAGTATGTGACTCTAAATACCACAGGTTTGCTTCAGAGATCTGACAGGGTTGTATTTTTTAGGACTAAGGAAACAAATTATCTGAAAACTTGAGTTTAACTTCCAAAAGGGAGCACTTGCTAAGGGCTGTAACTACATATTCAATTCAGTGCAGGACTTCTAGTTTCTACCATTGTTTGTGTTGTTTATCAATTGTTTATTATATTTTCCTGCCAGTCCAGTCTGAAAAAGGGTATCTAAATATCAGTGTAGTGATGATGCTTCACACCAAGTTTTTTGTGGAGGTTTCATGCAATTTTTGAAAAGCAGCAAGGGATAAATGGAACCCCAAATTGAAACAACTACCAGACTAATCTCTCCTGCCCCATCACAGCAAATAAAACATTTTCATTCAGTTCCCCAATCCCATTTCTTGTGGTCTAGAAGAGTACCATGGTTGATGGTCTTAATACAACAAGTCTAAATAGACCAGGGATGATCTCTTCACCCATCTAAAAGTCATCCCACAGAATGAGCAATACGGTTTCATCTTATGCCCATTTTCTCTAAATCCATATATATAAAAGAGAAATACCTCTCACGCATCATCACAAAATCTCCAGAACCATAAAGTCCACAAACTTGAAATTTGGCACATATGTTCCTCTTGGCTTCTAGGTACTCACTAAGAAAGGATTTTTCAATATGACCCCCAAAGCATTAGTATTTCATATATTATTATTATTAACATACTCTGATGCTAAGAAGTTCTACTCCCGCTCCCCACCTGAAAAGAAATCTGTTCCAAATGCAAAACACAAGCAGAGGAGAGGAGTTTCAGTTTCAGAGCAGCACCAAGCAGCTTTAGAACAGATCAGTTGAGCTAAGCCATGCCCAGGCTCTTTGCTGTCTCCTTCTTGCTCACACAGCAAATACTGTTTCACTTTCCAAACAGCCCTCAACTCTTTCACACACTGACAGGACACTAGCCAGATGAATACTGATGGATGCTGGTAGGCAGAGGCAGAATTCCTCCCCCCCCTTATTTTCCTCCCAAAAAACTAAGCTCGACCACATAGTTTTGTCGCAAACCATGGGTATCAAGCTAGTCTTCAAATAAGCAAGGCCACTATATCTCATATGATAACACTAGGCATTCTACACAGCGGGAATATTTTCTCTTACTTATATCCCAGCACTCTTCAATAAACCAAGAAATCCCTGAATGTAGGAGAAGTACCAGAGTTCAA
Organism: Laticauda laticaudata; assembly: GCA_004320025.1. NCBI lineage: Eukaryota > Metazoa > Chordata > Lepidosauria > Squamata > Elapidae > Laticauda > Laticauda laticaudata. The sequence goes on from BHFT01021333.1 coordinate 29,567, forward strand.
TCAAGTGCTTAGCAAGCCTACTTTCCAGAGTTCTGTGAAAATGCCAAAGCAGCCACTGAAATGCATTCCTATCTAAAAAGCATATGGAACAAACCATCTTATTCAGGTTAATGGCTAGATTGCAGTTCATTTCATTTATATCTTAGATTGCTCAGAAAAATGTCCTGGAATAATCCAAAACCTGCAAAAATGGGAATTTGTTCAGAGATGACTTTCCCACTATTCAGTTTCCCATCAGGTAATTTTAACTTAGAAATCAAAATAAGATCTTAAAATTAGATTTCTCGCTGAAACAAGCAATGGCTTGGAAATGGGGTGTTGCTTAGAGCTGGCAGTCTGATTCTGAAGTTTTCCCTTGAGTGGCTTCATAAAAATGAAATATTTTCTTTTTTTGAAATGGCTGCCCAAAGAGTAGTCCCATCCCCCCATTGTCTGGATTCTGGTAGATTCCATCCCATCCCATTCCCATGGAAAACATTCAAAAAGTCTTCCCAGTTGTGATTGCCTTTTAATGTGCTATTCCCTTCCTCTCACATTCAAGGTGATCAGGTTTAATGAATTGGAATCCAGTTAATCTTTCAACAGCATGTCTACATACATACACCATCTTCCAACATTGGAAGTTTTATCCCTAGAGGCCTCACTGGCATTAAACCTGAGTAAATGTCACATCTACAAGAGGAATAAGCATGAAAAGTACTCATAAATATTATTCTATAGTTATGCTGCATCTCTTCCTATACCTGATCTGTGATAATGGCTTTTTTTCCTATAGAAGTCTAAAATGATCGAGAAGCCCAAGAACATAAATTTCTCAAAAAAAGAGGTTTCTGCTCAAAGTCAAGGATTTAATTTTACAAAACAAAAGAACAAAATAGTTGTAAATAGAATAGATAGAATGGAATGGAATAGAATGGAATGGAATAGAATAGAATAGAATAGAATAGAATAGAATAGAATAGAATAGAATAGCTTTATTGGCCAAGTGTGATTGGACACACAAGAAATTTGTCTTAGTGCTAATGCTCTCAGTGTACATAAAAGAAAAGATACATTCATCAAGAATTTTAAGGCACAACACTTAATAGTCATAGGATTATATAGTCATAGGATTATATAGTCATATTCTATATAGTAAATAGAATAAAGTCATAGGGTACAATAATCAATCAAATTATACGAGGAAACAGCCAATAAAAATCATAAGGATACAAGTTACAGTCATACAGTCATAAGTGTGAGGAGATGAATGATAGGAACAATGGGAGGATTATAATGCAGATTTAGTAAATAGTTTGACAATGTTGAGGGAATTATTTATTTAGCAGAGTGATGGTGTTTGGGGAAAAACTGTTTTTGTGTCTAGTTGTTCTGGTGTGCTCTTTAGCATCGTTTTGAGGGTAGGAGTTGAAACAGTTTATGTCCAGGGTATGAAGGGTCTGTAAATATTTTCACATTTGTTTTTTCGACTTCTGCAATATACAGGTTCTCAGTGGAAGGCAGATTTACATTTCCTTCATCTTGTGCCTTTTAATTTGTTCATGCTTTTTGTTATTTCTTTACTGTGCTGTGCATAACATTGCTATTCCAAGAGGGAATATTCTGTTCGTTATATATGAAGGTAGGTGTTGATATAGGCAGAATTAACTACCTTCATCCTATCCTTTAACCTTGGCATCAGCTAAACTTGATTTCATTTTAAATCAGTTGAATTAATTAGGTTTGGTTTTAATTTAATTTTTAAAAGTTCTTTGACTTGTTTTGTGTGCTTATAATTTATTATTGTAATTATATATTTCAGTGTTCTGTCCCACTGAGTTCTCTCTCTTTATTGTGAGTGAATTTTATTTAATTTACACCCAAAGAGCGAAAGAGCATGCCTTTGCATCTGGCACGAATTGCTGCTTACTAGGCAATGCAAACTATTTTTCCTTCCAGCTGTCACAAGGAAGTATGAAGATTAGTGGGCTCCCTGATTGTGTTCTGCTATTGGTAACTGTTCCATATAAAAACAAGTTGATGGTTAATATCGATAGTGTAATTATCAATCTGCTGACTAAGCAGCATTGTTTTTCTTTTTTGAACTGCAATATTATTGATCTATATTTCTTCTATGTTTTCCATTCATCATACATTGGCATTAGATCAGAAATGCACAAATGTGGTTTCTTCAGAACTACGTTTTTTACAATCCATCCAAAACTATCTACAAAGTTGCAACAGAAACAGAAAAGGAAAATATAAAATACACAAGGAAAAACAGATGCATTTGATCAAACTAAGTTGCATTAACTTAAACCCAGCTATTTATCCTACACCCAGTTAAATGTTGAATGTGGTCCCCAATGCACAGGTGAAAATCACTTTCTTGTAGTTACAGTTCCTTCAATTAAGACAAGTAAATGGGGTTGCTGTTGTAGGATTTACTGACAAACTGAATGTGAAATATTTCTGGCATCAACGCTCTGCATTCTTCTCCCACCAAATTCAGTAAACCTTCTTTTCAAACAATCCAACATGTGATTGGAATCTAAATACTATATGAATCTATATAAGTATATAGATAAAACATCAAACGACAGACAAGTGGCAGGAAAAGGCAACACACTATACAGTGACATGGCTGTAAGAACGATACATGGAAAGATCCATCTAAGAGCATTGAATTGACACTCTTGTTTAAGGGTGTCAGACTCGCATAGTCACATAACATATCATCAGTTTTTTCTTCCTTCGCTAAACTGGGCATGGGCGTGGCCATGTGTGATGCATCCAGGCTGTGGGCTGCGAGTTTGACAACCCTGCTCTTGATCCTCACCTTTGCTATCAAATGACACTTTCAGATGCTACTATACCTATTCAATGTTTGTATAGTACTATCAATATATTCAGCAGTTTTACATAAAAACAAGGGCAGACTCTCCACCAATCACTCTCTGTCATTACAAAGAAAAGACTTACCAAAACAGAAGGAGCAAGAAGGAACAAGATGAGCAAATGCAACTAAATATGTTTTCATACACCTCAGTTTGTCTAGAATTATATTAAAGTAGAATAATGAAGAGTGAATTCCCTTCTGGAAAACAGATATAGAGATTACTTATGTAGCCTTTTTGACATCCTTCCAGACATTCTTCTGTGCACATCCCTATTTCCCGATCAAGCTCAAATTCACAGGGGAAAAGAAAAGCTTGTTTGATACCAAAAGGGACTTGCAGAAAAGACAGAGACAGGCATAAATGTTCCATTTGGCCATTACTTGCCAGACCAGTGGTCAAGGTTCACATATTCTTTCCAGTGAACCTGGCTTGTTTCAAGTTAACTGAGACAATCAATAGGCTTGGATGGAAACTCTGTGGTTTTGCAGAAACCTGACCTTTCATCAGGAAAAAAATCCAAGTTGTTTATGAAGAGTTTAGTCTTCAGTCCTGTGGTTTGTTTGATCAGAAACCTCAAAGCAATTCTCAAGTGACCTGGAACTTTAAAGTAGTTCACACAAAACTACTGTAACCCAATGGCTGGGCCTTCCTAAGGAAACATCTGTTTTTTCTCTGGCCATTGTAACCCTCACTACATCCAAGGACTGTTTCATATTCAATATATTGTATTCCCGTTAGGTTATTGAAATAAATAATAATAATTCTACTGATAGGCTGTAGAGCAAGTGAAATTCCAGATGCTTCTGAATTAAAACTGCAGTCAACAAGTCAACCCTCACTGTTTAACTGGGTCTGCTTTTTAATAAGTTGAAAAAGTAGCAATCCCGGAACTAAATCCCAGTATGCATTGAGGAATTTAATATGGGTGACTGCCTTGATCCCACTGGCACTTGTCTAAGAACCAGGGATCAGGACTTGTCTGGACTGCTCATCCATCTCACTGTTAGAATAGGCAAAAATAGTTGATTTAATCCCCTATTAATCTCCATTCACCTGACCTTCAAAGTGACATCAATACACATTTTTCTACTTTATCTACTTTATTTATTTACTTTATTTACAAAACACATCTTTCTACTATGCTATCTAAAGAGCTTCTGTTCAGCTAGATTGCTTCAATTTGTTACATGCTTATCTTAGTTCATTGGCTACCTTGAATAGGAAGAGCTGCCCTTTAAACAGAGCTAATGCTTATTTTATTTATTATTTATTTTATTTTTATAACCATATAAATATAACCATATAACCAGCAGAACACTAGAAGATGAACAAAAATAAAATAATATGATATCTGGAAACCGTTTTTGCATTCAGATAAAGAAGCAAAGGAAGCCTCAAGCAAGCAAGATCATCACGTAATTTTTAATTGCACATATTAAATAAAGATCTTTTTACCAAAGAATTGGAATAGAAAAAAAGAAATGCTTCTCTCCAGAATGCAAAAATGAAAGTGGCATATTGAAAGACTTGCAAATATGCCAAATATATGTACTAATGATTTATCCCAGTTCATTAAATAAGCAAAAATTATCAACTGTTTCAGAAACTTGCAGGTACAAATAGTTTGTGTGCGGGTTTTCTTGTTTTTTTGTTTCTGTTTTCTCCTGCTTGCCAGAGTGATCACTGCTTTATTGCTCACCTCACTTAAACTTTATTTCTAATTAGTTTGAACTCCAGGAGAATCAATCAAAGACTATATAAACATTCACATTTCATACTGTGAATATCACTTCAAATTTATCACTAACACATTACGATATTTCTGTTAAATATTCTCAAGATGTATTGCAAGTTGCACCAAAAGAAGTAATTATACCAGAATTTGGTAGATTAAATACATAAAAAAACCAAGGAAATCACAGAAAGGTGTACTAAAAGTCAAAATAACATCATTATGGAATTGAAATTTATTTAATTATAAGATTGAAAAGTATAAGACTTATAGTACAGAGCAGAATAGTATAGAATTTGGAATATAATTGTGCACTGATGATGAAGGTATAATTGCTAAAATATATAAACTTTTAAAATAGAGAAAGAATAAGTTAAATAAGGTATGATAAAGTCAGCTTAGAATTTTATAATATAAGGGTCAATAAGTGGCTAAAAGGATTGACATTTATATTATATTATGATTTCAAAAAGATTTTTTATAAAATGATTATCATTGGTAAAGATACCAGAGACGTTATCTAGAATATATATTGGAAATGTAAACAACATGAAAGGACATTTTTATCATACTTGGGGAACATATGAAAAAGCTTTGAAAAAGTGGGTCCAAATACATAGTCGATACAGAGAATTTTACAGTTCAATAATCAATTGAAGCCAGAACATTTCCTTTTAGGATTAGTGGATAAATATATTTTTAAAAAGCCATAGGAGATTGTTTCAATACATGGCCACAAAAGTGAGGTTATGAACAAGGCTGGAAAGTTTTGACATTACCAACTATGGCGAAATGGTGAGTAAAGTTGACATAATGTGCTGAAATGGATAAATTAGCCTCTTTGATTTCAGAAAAGGCATTATCAATACTATGGGCTGGAAAAAGTGAAAAATAATGAACTTGTAATTTATGATTTGGTAATTAGATATAGTAGAAAGAGCAATATATCACTTTAGATAATATGGTCAAATATATATGCGTACTTATAATCGGGTGGGCTTCAAAATTTTAGCAAAGGGTTCTCTGCCTGGCTGCTGTGTGAGCGTGGCCATGGTGGGTGTGACCTAGCTGGCCTTCCTCACCATGTCACTGATGTGTTTTTGCCCTCCCCGAGCTCCAGAGGCTTTACTCAAAGTTCACGGAGGGTGAAAATGGGCTCCCTGGGCTCTGGAGGCTCTCTGGAAGTTGGAAACAGGCCCATTTCCAGCCTTCCTAAACTTCTGGGAGGCCATGTTTTTGTCCTCCCCAAGCCTCCGTGCATTCCCTGCATCCAAAATGGACTGTGTGGGGACTCCTGGGAGGGCCGGGGTGGGGTGGGCAGGGCCAGTCAGGAATGGGATATGTAGGTTCTCCGAACTGTACAGAACCTTAGCTAGGGGCTCTCTCAGGGGTGGGATCCTACCAGTTTGCACCTATTCACTAGAACCAGTTGTTAACATTCTAAGCAGTTTGGAGAACTGGTTGTTAGAAGAAATTNGAAGAAATTACTGGCCTAATCCTGTAAAGAAGGCAGGAAGGAAACATTCTGGTGTTGCTTACAGAAACTGCCTCTCCATGTAGCCCTTGGCAGGACTAGACTTCATGTCTCAGGAATGTCTCTGGAGTTTTTTCCCCCCTCCTTTGCTGGTACTTTGCTTGTGTGTAACATTCAAAGTTACAGTGGCACTGAAAAAAGTGACTTGGAACCATTTTTCACACTGACGACTGTTGCAGCATCCCCACAGTCATGAGAGGCCAGGCAAGGAGATGTGTGCCTCAATGTGAGTGATGTTGAACTGGCCACGGTCAGCCAGTCACATGACCACCAAGCCATGCCCACCAACTAAGTCACACCCACAAAACCGGTTGTTAAAAAATTTGAATTCCACCCCTGGGCTCTCTCAAACCTCTGCAAATCCCTAGAAGCCCACCCCTGCTTATAATGGCTGTGAAAAAACAGCAGAATCCATTTCTTTATTGTCTATTTTGCTTTAGCTTTTTTCTTTTTTCAGATTTTGATTTCTTTTTTATTTTTTATTTTCTATCAGTTTGAGTTGGCTTTTATTTTCTTGTTTAAATATTTTAATAATAGTAGACATATTTATTTATTTTAGGGCACTAGCATCTCTCTCCCCCTTCTTTCCATCCACCTGCCTCTCCCAACTTCAAAAGAAAACTAATCCAGTTTGACATTTTTTCCCATTTTAGTCTGCACAAAAAAGCAAGTATTTTGAAAACATTGTTCAATAAATTAAATAATATATTTAAAGTGTGGGGTCCAAATTAGATAATATCATCGGTATTAGCTTGAACACTTGCAGGAAACCCACAAAACTCTGAGAGTGCCACAGTTCAATTTTGACCCACAAATAATCTCTTCTAACAATATATATAAAAACAAACAAGATACTATATTTCAAACTATTTTATTAAATTAATATTAATCTGAGTTGCTGAATATACATACATACAAATGGATATTTATATGTATGGTATTCAGCCTTGTTTGGGTATTTTCCCATGTTATTATAGTTGTGATTTTAAAGTTGTATCAACATTTCAGCAGAATCTCTTCTGACATCATCAGGCTATAGTGTTCACCTGGGAAAGTCTGACTCACAGACGAACACAATACAGAAGCCTGATGATGGCAGATGAGATTCTGCCGAAACGTCTACTACTTTAAAAAGCACAACTACACATACGTGGAAAAACTGAACCAAAGCTGATATGTATCATGCGCACTATGTATATGATATAGACTACTATCTAAAGCGAGGAGCTAAAAAAACACACCCACACAGTATATATATTATAAGTCAAGACAGCAAACTGACCACCCACCAGAGATTGTGGCACGACACACGACACGAAGGCCAAAGAACAAGATCACAGCTCACCAGCTCAAACCTCCCAGCAACTAAGACTAACCTTGAGCACAAGCCAGGCCCCACTAAGCAGAACACCACCCCCAGCCAATCAGAACACAGCGCAACCCCGCCACCAATCAGAACACAGCCAAACCCCCAAACGCCAATCGCAAGAGGTCACACCGCCCTAGCAGTTAGAAAGGAAGGAAGCCAGGCTGCAAGCCACAATTACCTCTACAACGCCCTCCCACCACCTCCACAGAGCTGAAGAAACCAACCAACATGCCCACCACACATTACTACCAGAGACTACCATCGAAACGTTTTGCCTAATACTCCACGCATATAACACCTCAACAAATAAGAAAACAACCACGTAGTCCCACCGCTCCCACCCAAGTACAGACTGCTCAGACCGCCTATAAACCACAAGCGATGACCATTAATGATTAATGGATATATATTGGACGAGTGGACAGGGAGGTGCAGGGTTTCGTATGGTTTATTTTTAGTCTAAGCCTCTCTGAGGCGGGTACTTACATTGTGCATGTTATAGTCTCCTATCGGTATTATCCCACACGTGTAGTTCGTAAAGTTTCTGATAGGCAACGTTTCAGCAGAATCTTCATCTGCCATCAGTCAGGCTTCTGTGTGGATGTGTCGTCATGCAGGTCCTCTGTTTCAAATTATGAGGCTGGTCATTCTGATGGCATTAGCCTGGTGACTGTGTTCATTGACTTGGAGTTTGATGTGATTGTTTCTGGTTTCTTCGTCTGTTGTGGCTTAATTGACTTGGCGGCAACACTCTGTTCTTGTGTGTGGAGGCTTTCAAACTGCAGCTTGGCTCCGTGTGAAAGACGGCTGCTATTCAATTAGCAAGCTGGGTTCAGCCTGGGGCCGTGCGGGGGTGTTTGAGTTGGAGCTATCAGAGAGGGAGTCTGTTGTGCCAGGTTTTTGCCTGGCCTGTGTGTGGAGATCTTTCTATTTGAAGAGTGAAGGCTTGCAAAATGATGACAGTCTGGTGGAATCATCTCTTCTATCATGCTTTCAGGTCTTTTTCAATCTCTATGGCTTCTCTGATTACTGTGGTTGGGGTTTTCTATAGTGGCTAGGGTTTTAGTGCCATTGAAGTTGATGTTTTGACCGTGGTTTTCATGTGTTGACTAGTGAGGTGTGTTCCAGCTTTTTACTGCATTTTTGTGTTCATCTAGGCGGGTATTATCTTCTTCTATTGGTCTGTCCAATGTATTGTGCCGGGCATGATGTACAGGGAACTTCGTATATGCCTTGGTTTTCCAGTGTCAATTTTGTCTTGGGGTTTCTAAGGATGCTGCTATTTTTTTGTGCTGTTTTGAGGGCAGTCTGATGTGATGCCTGTGTAGTATCTTACTGATTTATCTGTAGTACCTCTTATGTAGGGCAAGACAGCTGTTCCACAGGTCTTGTGGTCTTCTAGGTCTCTGTTATGTCTTGGTGTGTTTTTGTGGATTAAGTTGGTGATTTTGTTTTTTTGGAAGCCATTGGCTGTTAATACTTCAGTCAGGGGCATAGTTCAATCTTTTATATGTCTTATCTGCCAGGCGTTTGGTTCTAGTAACTTCAATGGCACTAAAACCCTAGCCACTATAGAAAACCCCAACACAGAATCATCAGAGAAGCCATAGAGACTGAAAAAAGACCTGAAAGCATGAATAAGAAGAGATGATTCCAGCAGACTGTCAATCATTTGGAAGCCTGCACTCTCAAATAGAAAAATCTCCACACCACAAAACAGACAAACACCTGAGCACAAACAGACTCCCTCTGATGCCTCCAACTCAAACACCCCCCACCAGGCACCCAGGTGAAACCTAGCTTCCTAATGGACAGCAGCCGTCCTTTCACACGAAGCCAAGCTGCACTGAAAGCCCCAACACAGGAACAGAGTGTTGCCAGCCAATCAAAGCCACAATACAGACAGAAGAAACCAGAAACACCAATCAATCAAACTCCAATCCAGTGAACACAGACCAGACTCATAGCCAATCAGAATAGACCAGCCTCGAATTTGAAACCAGAAGCTGTGAGACCCACATCCATACAGAAGCCTGATGATGGCAGATGAGATTCTGCTGAAACGTTCTACAACTTTAACAGCACTACAATGACGTGGGATAATACCCGAGGGAAGCTGAACAGCATATATATATATATATATAAAATGCTCAGTTTTTGCTATTCACAAGGCTTTTGTACATTCACCTATTGTAGTTTTACAATAACTCATATTCCAAATACAAATTAATGTAATTTCCCTGATATTCTTCTTTCATGACATATATTTCTGTAAGGTAGAACTTTTATATTTAAAATTACATGATGCAACTCCTTTTTGAAAAATAATGTTGGACTTATTTGCATTTTCTTTATAGAAATATTTAAAAACTCATGTTATGTATTTTGTGAACCTATCTTGAAATCAGTGGGCAAATGCTGCCTGACAAAAAGTAGAAAACAGCAAATCTTACTTCAAGTCTCAAAGATCCCTAGGAAGCCTATTGTAGATTAAATTTGATTGCCCTAATTTAATGATTTCCCCCATGGTAAATGTGACTTTTACCACCATAAATTGTCCAGTCCTGCTTTAAATTTGCTTATGTATTGATTTATTTGATCCATCTTTTGTTCAGCATCTCAAGGTTTCATTTCCTGTGCTCTCTCTTTTTCCAGTTTTCCCCACAATAATTATGTGAAAAAAAGATTACCAAAGTAATCCAGTGATTTGGTGTAGATATGGGTCTCAGCAGTACCCCTTCACCATGATGCCAAATTGGCTAATTTGGCCTTTCAATGAAAGATTATCTATTACAACTGATAGATGAACATATTAGTATGTAGAAGTTATATTTAGTAGCTTTCAGCATCGAAGATGCAATGAAGTCACTGAACTTCTAATTTTTATAGAATAATCATATCTTTATTAAAATTAATTATGATCTCTGATACAAAAGAAGACATAATATTTAAAATCAACATCAAAGCAGATATTAGCTGTATATTCAACAAAAAATGCAAAGATGAGAAGATGCAAATGAAAAACATTTAGATTACAAGTTGTCTGCATTTATAGAAACAGCATGATAAATGTCCTTTACTGGGATATGACTCAATTGTATTTGGCGCACATTTTTCTCATTAAGCAGTCTTTTCCAGTATATTCTCTTAGGCCTGTTTTCCCAATCATTACAATAAATGCCAAGCTTTAACAAATATCTCTGTAAAGTTATACAGAATAAGATTCAAAGAAAGGCAAAACATGATGGCTTATATTAGTATTTAGGCTTAAGCCTCTTTTTATTTTAGCAAAACTGTAGAAAATAAAAATCAATTCTGTATGTCAATACCCTTGTTTTAATTAACCCTCTTTACTCTAGTTATTGATCAGATATGACTTTTAGTTATAGTTGTAAAGGCCTATGTCAATAGCTTCAAGTGAGAACATTAGCTGGTCTCTCAATGCTTTGGCTCATGTCAGAGAGTTCTTCAAAGAAGAATTGCTCTTGATGGTTTCATTAGGAAAGGTTTGGATTGAGGAATTAGAGGTTCAATATCAATATGAAGGATTCCTTGAAGAACATTAGGTCCTTATCACAAGACTGTAAATGTTCTGCTGTAATGCTGATATGGTTGCATTTGAAGAAAGGTGGATGGAATAACACAGACAAACTGAATTATAGTCAGAGAAGTTCGATGAGGATAATGAGAAATAGAAAAATAGACATGTTAAAGTGACTGAAAAGCTGGGTTTAGTCAGAAGAAGACTGATGAAAGCACTCTGCAAATATCTTACAGGCTGTCATCCTGGGGAAAGGAAGATTTAATCTTCCTCCTCCATTAGGCAGAACTAAAACCCTTGAGTAATGCTCTCTGGACGATGCATTTTAACTAAAAATTTGGATAAACTTCCTGATGGTAAACACTGTCTCAAAATTGAAATAACTGCCCTGTACTCTGTTTCCCGAAAGGTGTCCCAGCAAACCATGATCTGCACGTATGTTAGGATGTTGAAGCTCTATCCTGCAATAGATGATGAATTCACCTGAGGATAGATTAGATGTATTCTCTTTTCGAAGTTATTAATTTAATGATTCTAATACTTGCAAGTACATACATTGTTTGGATCAATTTTAGCATATCCAAATTGGTTTGATTTGGTGGCTTGTTTAGTCTTGGCTAACAATAAGATTGTTCAGTTTCTTAACTGGCAAAGATATTTGAGAGGTTACGCCTAACCCAAATGAAGCTGCAGGCAATTTGTTACACCTCTTGTCAGTCTTTCTAGATTTATTGCATCTCAAAGTAGAGAAACAGACACCAAGATTAAACTGGGGATTAGCATTTCTTACTAGTCAGATTTGACTTTAATAGGAACATCATCATGTTGTGGTTCTTCTTGCCTCTGGAAAATACATTTAAATTCCTAACCCAGAATCTAATGCACTTTTTTCACATGTACAGTACATTATCAGTGGAAAACCAGGACTGAAATTATCATGAGTTAGTAAGTCTTCTGATTAGTATTTTAACTCTCCTTTCCAAGAATAAAACAGACCAGGATAAGCTTAAAGCAGTGAAGGGCTGTTCTCTAAGTGTGGACATCTTTCCCTTCCTTTCTTTCCTTTCCTTTATCCCCACAATCCTGCATTCTTGTGATATTTCTCTCTGGCTGCTCTTTGGAGTAAAGTGGAAACATAAACAGGGAAGTGTCTTACACTGTGATTAATGAATGTGTTGGAATACATGAAACAGCCAAAGCAACAGTTTCAAGCCTGTTGAGAACATGAAAGAAGATGAGAAAGAATGTCTCTTCATTGCCAACTTCATCAAACACTCTGATAGCACCAGAAAAACCAGTGGGGCAAATGGCGATAGCATGCTGGTATTCACGCCTGAAATGAGATAAGGGACAGAAGGAAATGAGACACTTCTGTACCCTAATGGTGTCACATTAGCAAATACATGAATAAAAAGACAGCATGGATGAAGATGAATACCCTTTGTTAAGGCTCCTAGACATCTCATCTGCAGACCAGTAATTGCATTCAGAATGGTATTTGGAGAGCAACGAAAAATTTGGCAGGAGGTTGTTCTCCCTCTCCCTTCCACCTAAAAATCCTCTTAAAAAGGGATGTTACACATAACGATCAGGAAATGCATTTATCATGTCCTGGATGTGTATGATACCCATGCAATATTGCATCTTTTTACCAGATGTGATAACTTTCACATGGTTGCCAAACATTGTAATAATTGGGTTTCTTACATTAAGAAATATGTCATGATGAAAGTAGCCCTAAAGTGGGATTTAAAACTGGGTAAAACAGAGACAATAGTAATATCCTGAGTGGTTTTATAAATCATTCCAGTCTCATTGAAACTGACCTGACCTGTATTGCAGCATTGAGGGCAGAGCCTCAAGGGAACACATGCCCTGTCCTTCTGGTGTGGCTCATACTTTTCAGCATATTTAATGCCATTACTAAAATCAGACCATCAACGTAGATGCATGTCAGTGCATAGATTATCTAGATAGAATATCTTTTCATGGTAAACCTCTTATTTAATGATTATAGACCTTTGGTTTCACTATCTTTTTCTGTCACGAGTACAGATTTCAAAATATAGATCAATGTTTCTCAATCTCAGTGACAACATACTGATTGGGGAATTCTGGAAGTTGAAGTCCACAGGCCTTAAGGTCACTGATGTTAAAAAAACACTTTTCCTGGATTTGCATGTTTCAAGCACTTGTCCTTAGTAAAAGCTCCAAAAATATGGTACTTTTAAGATTTTTTTTAACCAGCTTTATGTTTTTCTATAAACAACTCAAAGTGGCAAACAGAGCTAATATCCATTCCTCCTCCTATTTTCCCCACAACCCTGTGAGGTGAGATGAAAGAGAATGACTGGCCTATGAATATTACCAGGTGGATTTCATGCTTAAGAGAGGAGCAGAACTCAGGGTCTCCTAGATTTCTAACCTAGTGCCTTAGCACTAGATCAAACTATATGTGATGTTCAAACAAACAGTGTAGAGCTTTGATGTATATGCTCAGCCTTTTTGTTTCTTGTATGTAATAATAATGTTGGATCAAGCAGCCCCCATACTACCAGAAAGTCTATGTATCATGTGTATTCCAGTCTAGGGGACATTCATTATGAATGAAGAAAATAGTTTTAAAACGAAAGAATTCCTTTGCATTATGTTTCACTGTCTTACTTTCTTTGGAACATTGGAAGCAGAAGTATATTCAGCAGGTTCTGACCAGTTCTGGAGAACCAGTAGTGGACATTTTGAGTAGTTCAGAGAACCAGCAAATACCACTTCTGACTGGAGATTTTACAGTATCCTTCCCTTGCCACATCCACCAAGCCATGCCCACAGAACCGGTAGTAAAAAAATTTGAATCCTACCACTGATTGAAAGGTATTTGCAACCCCAAAATCCATGCCTTATCTTTTCCCCTTTTCTTGAAGCTACTTCTCATGATTTATCCCCATTATTCTTCATAGACATATGTTTGCATTTACTGGGCATAAACAGAAACCTGAAATTGCAGTGATTACTCTGCAGTTGAAACAGACTTGCAAAGTACTAAATTATTACAGACATGTAATATTTCAGACACTACCTATTTACGATATCTCAGAACATGGATGAATGTCTTTGAACCTGAAACTGAAAAAAACAACTTTAGGTTCACAACAATATCAGCTATAGGGTAGAGTTTACTATATGTTACTATTAAATACGTTATCTTTTGCAAGCAGGAAGAGACGATCTATTTTGTTATAGTTTCGGAAGGGTTATTTGGAAGAGTTTCTATCCACTGTGATTTTAAATTGCAATGACAAAGGGAGGAGAAATGGGTAGGCTAGGAAAATTCAACTATCCCAAGTTGTTACGAATGAATGTGAATGTGGCTCATCTAGCATTCTATCTGGATTCCAGCATTGGCAGATAGACATTTTCAGATCAAAGCAAATTTACACATATAAACAGTTTTTAAGTGTAAGTTCAATTTGGGATTTGTCAACCATGACAGAATGTCACTTTAATCTGTCCTTATAACAGGCCGGGTTCCCAAGCAGCCTGTTGCTCAAGTTGCTGGCAAATTATGCATTTTATTTCATGTTCAAAATAAGAAATAAAACACTGTTTAAAAAGGATGGTTATCATTTCCCCTGCAGACCTCTATATAATAAAAGGAAATTGGCATTTTTAACCACGAATATTTCGTAGTATTATTTCTTATGAACATAACAAAAGCATCACACTGGAGAACTGTTGGTTTCTGTAGAATCTTATCCTGTCTGTACCAATATATTTTTAAAAATCCTGTAAATGTGTTTTCAATTAAAAAAAAAACCCCAATGTTAATGCTCTGGGTAGCTGCAAAATGGATGTTGTTACTTAGATTTATACAAGGCTTATGAATTGATTTATTCAGTGTTTTACATTGCTATCTATTGAGTGACAAAAATTTACAATTTTAATGGTAGTTTTGGCTATGCTCCAGACATTATAAACTTTTACAGTTTTCTTGCTTTCTTGTTTTGATTTCCTTGCTTTGATTCATGGGCACTTTCAACCTTCTGAACTATTATAAAAATGTGCACCATGCTGGAGACTTGAATGCTTATTAATTTCAAATAGGATACAGAATTCTGTGACTAATGAGCAAACAACACTTTGAACATATGATTCAAAAGTGGGAGAAATTTGCTTCATGGAAAGCTTTTAACAATGGTTCTTTAAAAATAGAAAAGCTGAATAGGAATGCTCTTATTTCTAGCCTCTCTAAATAATTTGGTTTTATGTGCTGTTTGCGATGGCTTAGACATTTGTTAAAAAATAGCTCAAATAAATATTATCTTTTAACTTAAAAAGGTAGAAGTGAATAGAACAGAATTTCCAATGAAAGAGATGTAACAAAAAAAATAGTAATAACATATTAGGATTAAAGTATGTTTCATACTAGAAAGCTGGAACACATTTTCCAAAGCTTAAGGAGTTTATAATCACTTCTGTCTTCAACAAACAAATAATTGAAGCTGCAGAAATTATTGTTATGAGCTGCTGTTTTTGGCCATATCATCTTTCATTTGTGAGATCCTTGAATAATGGCTTTGGATGGGTGGTTGATGCTTTCTCTAGAAATAAGAAGAAGGTGGGGAAAGTGACTAATCCTTCCAGCAAAGGATTTCTTTTAAAAAATGGGTGTGCATGTATGTACCTGCACCAGAAAGAGAAAATCAGAAGTTTAAACCTGTTATGTCTCACACAGGGAGAGAGATGGAGATGCTGAAATTCTACATTGGATTTCTGGAAACATTTTTCCAATGATCTTATGTCAGACAGAGAATCTACATTTTCTATTTGTAACTTCTATACCTTGCCTTCAATCCAGGATAAAAGGACATCATAATATATTCTCTGTTTCATCATCCCAACCACACTGGAAGATAACTAAGATATAGAACCAAATCAAACAAAATGGCTTTATGGTTGATGGGACATTTATACATGGACTTTCCAAATCCTAGTTCAGTGCTCTGATACCAGTACCTCATTTCTACCTCACCCCAAAACTTTACTCTAACATGTAAACAAAAGAGTTCTGATATTGTAGGGTTCTTCAATATTTAAATTATGTTTGCTTACAAATAAACAATAGGAGTGGAAAGAGGAGGTACCTGGGAGACAAACTTCTCCAAGTTCTATCATTAATCCTTCTAAACTCCAACTCTGAAACTAAAAGCACAGGGATGATCTGGGATATTTTTAACAGAATTAGAGTAGATGAGAGATTTTTAAAGGACCTCCACTTTAGTCCACAAATTAACCTCTCTTCCAAAATCAATGTCTTTTTTTTTTTTTGACATTACCATGTTACCTCCAAGGTCAGAAAGCTGAAAATTATCTATTCACCCTTACAATAGTATTTGCCTACCCCTTCGCTTGATGCAATCCTAAACTGATCACTGGTAGAAGCAATTTTTTTTTGTTAGATTGCTGAAGTTCATAGATTTTCTTCAGATATGCTAATGCATGACAGTGATAATTTTATCCACTTTAGAGCAAAAGTGATAAAAGTTTCCTATGCTTTCAGAGCATGATATTGTATCTCAGGATTCATATTATACATAAAAGAGTTGATTTGTTCCCTTTGAAGTTCCACCAGCTTTTTTAAAATAAGCTTAGCTGCTGAGCATCTACTTTGAATTATTTGGTGGGAGGTAGGAAGGGAGACATAAACAGAATCTAAAAGTCTGCAGAAATGTGGCAAGTCGAAATTATGATCCCAGAAAACGCAGACCATAAACAACCTTGCTTTTGTGAGTCCTAAGGAAATTGAATAAAGTGTAAATGCAAATGGCATTATCGAGTGCTTTGCATTTATATAAAAATCATTGGGTCTTTCAAATGACCCCCTAAATAAAGAAGATATGTAGGCCACCAGGACACAGTTAATAGATTATGAAAGAAAAGCCAAAGGGAAAACAAAATACTAGGCAGATCCATAAAGCAGCACAGTCCATGTTGTTTAATTAACATCATCCCTCCCAGTTCCCCCCTCAAAAAAAAGACCCCTTCACATATTTTCAAGATAATAATGGCAGGATTTTTACAAAGACTGAAGTCATTAAAATAACCAATGCTGGCTCATTTGTTGCAAGTTCAAACTAATAAACTCTAGTAATAAGACATTACCCTCTTCAATTATATAATACACCGCCTCTTTCTGTTATGGGAATGGAGTCTCTGTGGGCCTGTAAATTTTCTCTAAAGGATCATTTCTTCTCTGCAGGCCTCTCTTGAATTTTTTTCTGACTTCTTATATTAGAAGAAGTTGCTTTTAATTTTATTGTTCAGTGCTATATGAAATCAAATGAGTTTTGCTACTGAGAATCTTCTGTATCATGGAGGGGTACAGAAAGATTGCATATTTCCTGTGATTATGAAACATTATAATGGAGCATATAGTAATTGCTAGGAATGGCTGATTTATCTCTAATAATGAAGCTAATATTCCTTTTTTATAGCAGGTTGTTCTTCAAATTCCTTCAAAAATTGTTTGCTTTTTTCAAATCAGGGGAAAGGATTAGAATTAGAATACTATGGAGTGAGCCACTGTAATGAACAGACTTGACTCACTGCTGAATAATTTGTATCTCCAAGGTGACCTACTTGGTTGAGCAAGAGCCCACTTGATTTGATTCCACAGAGCAATTTGGGCAGCCTCAAACTGCTTCAGGCCTCTGCTGCTTAAGAGGTTGCCTCTCACTTTTTTCTCCAATGCTAGCCAAACTGTGCCCAGGCTGGATAGCTTCAGAATTGCCCACAGTATGTGCCCAATCTTTCCATTCAGGATGAATGTCGCATTGTGCATTTTTTGGCAAGGAGTTTGGAGGAAGTAAGCAGCACATCCTTCACAGCCACTGGTCTTTTCTGGACCAGTGAACAGCATAATATTTGCAGAATTTGTTAAAGGCTTTATCATGAGCCCTGGAAGATTCTAGGCCATCAGCTTGGATGTGTCCTGCAGGGTTACATAGAAAACTGCTGACCCAAGTCTAGAAAACCTCTGTTAATGCCAAGAGTCTGCAGTCTGCACCTTGAAATATTTGGGGAAACTCTATAGGAAAATTGAAATCTCAGTAATGAAATGATGTAATTCGGAAATAGCATAATAGTAGAAAGCAGGACTAACCTGTTTCCTGGTCATCTGCTGATGAAAACTGGATCTGAAAACTGAAAAATGGAAACTGGCCATTTTGGCCATTTTTGCTTAATCCAAGAAAGGAAAGCTCTATTTTGGAAGTTGTTCCCTCCATGATTTCTTGCTACTGTGCCTTTTTTTTTAAAGAAAAAAAATCATTTTGTTCAGATTATGATAGAGGGGAGTTTGAGAGGGAGGCAGAAGAAGAAACCTAGATGATATAAACATCTACAAGAATCATCTCATTCTTGTTACAGCATCATAATTGGTTGAATGGTTGAGCTGGTTGAACAAATTGCTTCACTTATAATGGCTCTGTATACTCAAATTAGGACAGCACTATCTTTCAAACAAGTCACAATAAACGCATGTTAAGGATCAGTAGTGATGTTAGCAAAAGTCATGCTAGTATAAATTCTTTGCTAGCCCTTAACCACATACGTACAACTTCTGCTACGGTATTACAGACATGAGGTCATAATAACCACTCTAGCTGCTGGCCATAATCCAGGTAATTGCACTACAATATTGTGACTAGAGGTTCTGGATCCATTGCTTCCAAAAGGTGCAGAAGGCCATTTGAATTTATTCTTGCCATATAAGCTATTGTATGACATAGATTGTACCTGGTCATCAATTTCATTCGGAGCTTCATCATTGCTGATGTCAGAATCAGTGGCAGTGGTGGGTACCTCATCATCCATTACACTTCACTCAGATCACCCTCTGTTTCTTCATACCATGTTAGAACAGTTTCTCAGAAGTTTGAATCATCAAATTGCACTCTTTTTGGCAAAAAATATGGCCCTGACATTAAAAAAAATATGTTAATAAAGATCTGCAGTCAAAATGACCGCAACTCAAATTCAAATGCTGCTTCAGAAAACACCAAATAACTCACATAAGTGAGATGTTGCACACACTCTTATTGGCGGGAAAACACAAGCTATTTGCAACCAGAAAAGTCCATTTCTAAAAATACAGGTGTTCCAAACATTTTGGAAAACTGTTGCAGTCACTATGACCATGGGTCTGTGGTCATGTACTAGTTCAAGAATGAGTGGTTTACATTTTAACTTAGTAAGAGCAGAAGGCTCAAAGTGCAGATTCCACCAATGAGCAGGGGGGGGGGGTCACTAAAATCACAGGATAACAATAGAAGATGTTGCATTTTCTGACTAAATAGACATAGTGACATTGGTTTTGTTTTTACCATCATATGCAACATTCTTTTTAAAAATCAATATTGTAATCTGCATTATTGTAATATTGCACAAAGATTGGCTTTAAGATTATTTAGATTACTTGTGCTATTTCCTTGCATGTCATTTGAGACCTTTAGGATATAGTCAACTGAAAGTTTGCCCTCTCTGTAGGTTTGTATGAGAAATCCCAAGTCTTGAGACAACTTGATTTTCATGCATATTTCTCAGAGTTGAACTTTTTTTTTTAATTGTTGAACTTTCCAAAGATTAATCACACAAATCTCACTCCAACATATTCCTGTTCAACATGGAATGTGTCAATATCAGTGTGTCAATGGGACAACAGCTTGATATTTTTCTAACAGGACTTTATAATTCACACATTTCTAATAAGCATATCTAAAAAAAAACAGAATTCAAAAAATACTGAAACCAAAAGTAAAACAAAAAACAAAAACATGGGTAAAATGCAATACCTATTTGTTGGATCTCTACTGAACATCTATTATTCCAAAAGCAAAAAAAAAAAAAAANGAACATCTATTATTCCAAAAGCAAAAAAAAAAAAAAATAATGATTGTGGCATTTCATTAATGCCAAAGAACTTCTAAATATTCAGCAGCTTTTAGTTCTCCCATCTCACTGAAGTGATAGGCTCCAGTTCTGACTCCTGTGATGTAATGGCACAGTGCTTTTTGCCTTCCCTTGAGGCCACCCAGATGTTCATTATATCATGCTGCTGAATGGAAAAGGTTTATCTGGAAAAAAGGATTTTTTTTCCAGCCAAGATTGAATCCTCGCATCTCTAGATTTAAAAATTAAGCAATGAAATCCTTGGTCTGGGATGATATGGGAAACAAGCCCATATTTTGAATCACTGCCTGAAATATTGAAGGTGGAATGGAGAATGAGACTACTGATCTTTTACTCCAGAGATGGTTTTCAGCAGGTTTGGACCAGTTCTGGACAACTGATAGCAGAAATTTTGAGTAGTTCGGGAAACCATCAAATACCACCTCTGACTGGCCCCGCCCCCAGCTATTATCTGCCTCCTGAGTCCCAGCTGATCAGCTGGGTCTTCTTTGGTTGCCCTGCACAGGAGAATGGAGCTGAAAAGCAGGTTAGTGGGAAGGGGAGGGAATGAGGATTTTGCAGTAACCTTCCCCAGGAATGTGGAGGGAATGGAGATTTTACAGGATCCATCCCCTGCCACGTCTACCAAACCACACCCACAAAGCACACTATGCCCACAAAACTAGTAGTAAAAATTTTTGATTCCCACCACTGTTTACTTCATACTACTTTCACCTGCATTTCGAAGGCAGTATATTTAGTCTCCGGTTAAGCTGCAGAAAGCTGACAGATATTTGATTAAAAACTTTCTTATATTTTCCTTTTCCAAATATAATTTGAACAAATGAAATAAATATATTGATATGTTATAAAAAGGGTAGCATCCAAGAGATACAAAAGGGGAATAATAGTATATTTTCTTGAACAGTTTTTTTTTGTATGTCTGTGTTTTTATACTTGCACATTAAACAATTCAAACAGGTTGCTTCTGAAATGGAGCCTATGTCCAGTACATATTCACCATAGGGAATGACAAAAACTCTGGTTTCATGGTGTTGGCTTGATATCTTGGCACATACAGATGACAAAGTCTTCAAAAGTACCAAGTTCTTTTTACTGGAAATCTTGTCAGTGAAGTGATAGAAAATCAACATACCAATAGATAATATTTTCAGTTTCCTAGCCTTAAGGATCAAAGAACATACAGGTGAAACATGAAAAATTAGAATATCTTGCAAAAGTTAATTTATTTCAGTAATGCAACTTAAAAGGTGAAGCTAATATATGAGAACCTCATTACATCAAAGCAAGATAGTTCAAGCCATGATTTGTTGTAATTGTGATGATGATGGCTTACAGTTCATGAAAACCCCAAATCCACAATCTCAGAAAATTAGAATATTACATGCAATCAATAAAACAAGGATTGTACATTGAACAATATCGGACCTCTGAAAAGTATAAGTATGCATATGTACTCAGTACTTGGTTTGGGCCCCTTTTGCAGCAATTACTGCCTCAATATTGGTGTGGCGTTGAAACTATCAGCATGTGCTAAGGTGTTATGGAAGACCAGGATGCTTCAATAGCGGCCGTCAGCTCTTCTGCATTGTTCGGTCTCATGTCTCTCATCTTTCCTTGACAATGCCTGATAGATTCTCTATGGGGCTCAGGTCAGGTGAGTTTGCTGGCCAATCAAGCACAGTAATCCCACAGTCATTGAACCAGGTTTGGTTTTTGGCAGTGTCGGCAGGTGCCAAGACCTGCTGGAAAAATGAAGTCAGCATCCCCATATAGCTCGTCTGCGGAAGGAAGCATGAAGTACTCCAAAATCTCCTGGTAGACGGCTGCATTGACCCTGGACTTAATGAAGCACAGTAGACCAACACCAGCAGATAACATGGCTCTCCAAATCAACATAGACTGTGGAAACTTCACACTGGAGTTCAAGCATCTCACAGTGTGTGCCTCTCCATTCTTCCTCCAGACTCTGGGGTCCTTGGTTTCCAAATGAGATGCAAAAGTTGCTCTCATCAGAAAGAGGACTTTGGACCACTGAGCAACAGACCAGTTTTGTTTTTCTTTAGCCCTTGTAAGACGCTTCTGACATTGTTTGTTGTTCAGGGAGCAGCTTGACAAGAAGAATACAGCATTTGAAGCCAGGGATCCGTCTGTGTGTGGTGGCTCTTGATGCACTGACTCCAGTCTCAGTCCACTCCTTATGAAAGTCCCAACATTTTTGAATGGCCTTTTCCTGACAATCCTCTCCAGGGTGCGGTCATCCCTGCTGCTTGTGCACCTTTTTCTTCCACACTTTTCCCTTCCACATAACTTTCTGTTAATGTGCTTTGATACAGCACTTTGGAACATCCAACTTCTTTTGCAATTACCTTTTGAGGCTGCTCCCTCCTTATGGAGGTGTCAGTGATGGTTTTCTGCACAACGTCAGGTCAGCAGTCTTTCCCATGATTGTGATTCCTACTGAACCTGACTGAGAGACTATTTAAAGGCTCAGAACCCTTTGCAGTGTTGATGGCTTCATTAGCTTATTAGAGTGGGACACTTGAGCCTAGAATATTGAAATTTTTCACAATATTCTAATTTTCTGAGATTGTGGATCTGGGGTTTTCATGAGCTGTAAACCATAATCATCCAATTATGACAAATCATGGGCTTGTTGAACTATCTTTGCATGTAATGAGTCTATCTCATATATTAGTTTCTCCTTTTAAGTTGCATTACTGAAATAAATGAACTTTTGCGCGATATTCTAATTTTTTGAGTTTCACCTGTATATGAGCAACACTTTAGCCTTTCTGGAATTAAGAGAAAGCAAGAAACGGAACAACTGCCTGAGAGGAGGGAGAACATTGTTCCTCTCCAACAACTACATCAAAATTAAAATGATACCATATATCATTTCTCCTCAGGATAAAAGAGGCAAGGCATATCCCCAATTATATCAGACAGCACCATTTTCAAAAAGCACAATATTGCCATCTGCAAAGTCATGGTTAGGTCAATAGCAACATTAAGAGTGACAAAAAGGCACCTACAACATAAGTTGCCGTATGAGGTTCTCTTTGTTTTCCAGCTAGCCATGCCAGCTCCCAGCCACACCATTCAATCCCCAATGTAATTTTTCCATTTTTTTTCCTGAATGCTTATTTTATGTTTTGTACTTATAAGCTTGCTCAGTCTTTACTGAACTATTTCTGGAGAACTTACATTAGTTCCTTCCCAACCTAAAATATCTTCCTTTTCCTGCCAATTCTGTCTTTCTCTCTTGACATTCTGGTATCTCCTACCTTTGTGTGGATACTGTTGTAATTAAATCAGCATTTAATTCAGAAAAGTGAGGTCACCCCTTATATGATAAGTAAATAGACTTCCAAATGCAAAGGGCATATAATTCTGGAGATAAAATTCCAGAATTAAAAATTCTGGAAGATAAAATTGGAGATAAAATTCTGGAGATAAAATTCCAGAATTTTATCTGGAGATGATTCCACAATCATCTGGAGATGATTTTGGAGACTATGGCCTATTTCAAAAACTGTTGGGAATCCTATTCTGAAGTTGATGACTTCTAAATGGACTTCCAATATTTATTGGATGACAATTATCAATTCCAAATAGTATGACCAATTATCAGGGCTTATGAAAACTGCTGTTCAGCATCTTTGCAGTACTTGCATAGCCATCGTTATAGTGCCTCTGAATTTGATGTAATTTTATTTAGAGGATGCTTCTTTTGTTTCTAATGAATGTTTTATAAAATAATTTGGTATGACTTTGAAGGATGATAGTAAATATAAATTTCTTGTTCAGATTATAAACTTCCACCCAAAGAACTGTTTGTTTTGGGTTTATATTTAGACTTGCAAGTAGCTAATGCTTGTTAGAAATCCAGAACCTAAACCTCACTTTTAAACATGCTCATACAGTGGAGAATCTCACTGACTCATGATTTAATGTTGTTAATGGTATATTCAAATCTGGTGACCAAAGTAGGTGATTTGTTTAATCATATTCTATTGTATTTTAAAATTGCATTCAGTTGTTTCAACATTTATGATCTGGTCTTGGATTATAAGAAAATGTTCCATATGTTTGTTAACATATAGCATCCCAAAATTTATATTTATATTGTAAATTAAACTATAAATGTGCATACTCTTCAACAATGCTACACATAATAATTGGATTTTGAAAATAAATTTTTGTAACCAATAATTTCAAATGAAAATATGCTTTCATTCATGGAATATTACTGCAGAATTTTAGGAATATATATTTCATAACTTCACTTAGCCCTTGCATTTGTTCTATCACATCTTATGCTTATTTGGAACAGATTTTTTTTGAGTTATGACTTATATGAGTTATCATTTTAAATTAAAAATGTAAAGGTTATATGTGGTTTCCTAACAGTTACTTCTAGCAGTAGATGCAATCATCTATGGAAGTTAAACAATCACAATTGTCAGAAAAGCACAGCAATTTTCTTATCCTTGATGAAAAGATGTACACTGTGTTTTTGTTTTTGTTTTTTTATTGTAAAACTAACCTAACCAATTCAGAACATAAAAGGATCCTTTTGAATAAATAGGGAACAATTTCATTTTACTTTGTTGGATTTCAAACACTTGGAAATCTATAACCATAATCAGGAATTTTACATATTAAGCCAAACATAATCTGCAATGGATATCATGTATGATCATCATGCCCAATAAAGATCATATGTATCCCAAACAGTTATTTTACCTCAGATCATAAAAGAGACTGTAGACTTATTTAAATGCATACCTATGAGAAAAAAAATCAACAATTAGAGCACATACATCTGTTTGATTATTTAAATAAAATTTCTGTGTGGAAAAAAATAGAGAAGGTGCCATCTGAACACAGTTCTTCTTGTCAATACCTGATGAAGATTATTTTTCATCTTTTAACATGGCAATGAGGGTGCAATTAAGACATTTAGAGAGAAAAAGATTAACTATGTACAATACACATCCACACAGAAAGAGTTTTTCATTTAGCCCAAGGGTCTTCAAACTTGGCAGCTTTAAGACTTGTGAACTTCAACTCCCAGAATTCCTGAACTAACATGACAAGAGGAGGAATTCTGGGAGTTGAAGTCCACAAGTCTTAAAGCTGTCAAGTTTTGAAGACTGCTGATCTAGCTGAAACTACACACAGGAAAAGATGCTTCCTTGTAGAGTCCGAATAGTTATTTGTATCAATGGTGTACAGTACATAGATATTGGAGGAACAGATAGATATATAGATGGTTACATATGCCATTTTATACAAGAAATAACACTCTGAAATTAATTATCTCTGTTAATCATATAACTAGATTATTTTCAAAACCCATAGAAAAATCCTTCAACTCAGGTTTAACTTGTAAAGGACACATTCAAGTATTCATTTTGGCAATAATGCAGAAATTGTTTATCAAAAACTTCTTGCAGAGTTTATTTTAATTTTCCAGTCCAACCTTTAGATTAGATATTCCTTAATTATTCTTTCAGGGTACTAGCCGGGTTCATAATGGCTTAGCTACCAAACTGAAACAGGATCAACCAGATGCTTTCATTGTTGAGCCATATTATTTCCACAGAAGAATAATAAACATCGGTAATAATTTCTTCTAATTTTTAATTACCCTATTTATAAAGTGAAATATGCTCTAATGGCATTGAAATCTTTGTCTTTAGCCAAAATACCAGATTGCTTAGAAGCAAGATTTATTTCTGGATACGTGAATATTTTTTTTATTCCCAATTATTTGTTTCAGTTTGCAAAAACTATAATTGTTGCCAATCACTTTTTTATTTTAGCACTCGGCACCTGCTATTTTAATATTTTTGTATCTCAGGGAAAGAAGGGAGGCAGGCATCCAGCAAGCATGAGGGTGGATGGGAGAATTAAAACTACACAAACAGAAGGCAACAAAATTATACATAACAATGCTTAATATTGCTCTAACATATTTCTCACATAGCTCACCATTTATTTTCAACTTGTATTGGATATTTAAAAAAAAACAGTGCAAGTTTGAGAAGTAAATTGTAATTTATTACACTTTTTAGTTTTTAATATTTTTTTCTGAACACCTCAAATTAAGGATATATGCAGGATCCAATATGGGCAATCACTGGGACCAGATATTTTATCTTCCAAGCTTTTGGACTTGTGCTGGAGCCCATCATCAGGGAACTTCTCTCTAGGAGAGTGCGTGCTTTGGGCTATTCTATATGGTATTTATATGGTGCCTGTTTTAGTTAAGAAAGAAAGATAGATAGATAGATAGATAGATAGATAGATAGATAGATAGATAGATAGATAGATATAATTTAGCTGTTGAATATAACATATATTCATCTTCATCCATAAGGAATCTCTTTATTTTCTATCATTGCCACTTTTGTGTACATTCACTCATTATTCCTAATTTCTTTTAAAAAATATGTATTTATATGAAATAAATATTTGCCTGAAAATATAATATTCTTCTGGTATACTGATACCTCATTGCCCAACACAGACACATAGAAGCTCTTGACGTTCATCTCAGGATTGTTGTTGGGTTTCCACAGATTATAGTCTTGGATTTCTTCCAACTCTATGCCCTGAAAAGAAGATTCAGCATAGTTTATAAGCTTCTGGTCTTCATGATGACCATAGGTCTGTCATGAATAACTGTGGCCATGACTCACTTGTCCTTTTCTTTACTTTGGAGCAGATGAGACTCAGTTGAAAAAGAAAGGATATTAAATTATATCATCTATTGTGATTTTAATCACTTCACTGTCACATTGAGGATCGAGATGACTTTGGAACTGTGAAAGATTGTTTTCCCCATTAGATGGTCTAATGGACTTACCGGATTCCTGGAGGGCATTTGAAGAAAGTCATGATAATTTGACAGGCAATTCTATCTCACATCAGTTTGATCCCTGGAATGTGGAGACAACCAAGGACTATATATGGCCCAGCCTCAAATTGCCAGGAATTCCTTACTCTATTAAAAAGTTAAGAGAAAATAAATGACTAAAAAGATGTGAAAAATGAAAATGGATGAATTAATACAAGTAAAAGATTGTGTTCGTATCTATCCAGTTGGTGTAAGCTCAGTTCTCCTCTCTATACATTGTTTCTGCCCTGGGGCACTGTTCAGAGTGACCTCAGCCTCTTTTAGGAAAAGATAAGGTGTATTGTTCAGTAGATGTATGGACCTTAGGTTAATGCAACTATCATATCTTAGTGATATTGATGAATTATATTATCTTTATGTGATTGCTGCATCTTGCTTTGCTTGAATTTCTGTACTCTATTTAGAGTTCATTTAAGTTGGATCTGGCTATAAATACTGTAAAATTGATGGCAGATAATCAAATAAATATTGTAAAGTAAATAAATGAATATATTTATCATGCCAATGTGCCAGTAAGGTCTCACACTATGTCAGTACTGCTAAGTATTCAACTCAGTAACAAAATGTTTGAAGAATAAGGAATAACAGAATAAAATGTTAAGAGGAATAAGCCCAATGACACTCTTACTTTTTGGAATACTTACCAAAAGAATTTCATATCACAAAGTCTATATAGAATAGGATAGATAGAATACTTTTATTGGCCAAGTGTGATTGGACACACAAAGCATTTGTCTTGGTGTAAATACTCTCAGTATACATAAAAGAAAAGATACATTCATCAGGAGTCGAGTGTCATAAGGTACAACATTTAATGATCGTCATAGGGTACAATAAGCAATCAATCATACCAGGAAACAATCAATATAAATCGTAAGTATACAAGCGACAAAGTTACAGTCATACAGTCACAAGTGGGAAGGGATGGGTGATAAGGAGTGATGACAAGATTTAACAGTAATAGTAGTGCAGAGTTTGTAATAGTTGAACAGGGTTGAGGGAATTATTTGGTTAGCAGAGTGATGGCTTTTTGGGAAAAAACTGTTCTTGTGTCTAGTTGTTCTGGTGTGCAATGCTCTATAGTGTCGCTTTGAGGGAAGGAGTTGAAACAGTTTATGTCTGGGATGTCAGGGATCTGTAAATATTTTCACAGCCTTCTTTTTGACTTGTGCAGTATACAGGTCCTCGATTGAAGGCAGGTTGGTAGTAATTGTTTTTTCTGCAGTCCTGATTATCCTCTGAAGTCTGTGTCTGTCCTGTTGGGTTGCAGAACCAAACCAGACAGTTATAGAGGTGTAGATGACAGACTCAATAATTCCTCTGTAGAACTGGATCAGCAGCTCCTTGGGCAATTTGAGCTTTCTGAGTTGGCACAGAAAGAACATTCTTTGTTGTGCTTTTTTGATGACATTTTTGATGTTAGGTGTTCATTTTAGGTCATGTGATATAGTAGAACCTCGAAATTTGAAGGTCTCTACTGTTGATACGGTGTTGTCTAGTATTGAGGTGGTAGCTTGGGAGGGTTTCTCCTTCATTCTACCACCATTTCTATGGTTTTTAGCATGTTCAGTTCCAGATATGCACTGTTCTATAAATTTTAAAATATACCCAAGCTTGGATTAAGCCTAGGAAATAATTTTGAAGTATAAATAGGAACTGTTGAAACAAAAAGGCAACTCATTCAAATAGTTCCTAAGAATAATTATTAAAAAGGGATTTATACATATGTCAAAATAGCTTATATCACAAAGCAATTGTGATGGTTCCTGAAAAGATAAAGGTAAAGGTTCAGTGGTGGGATTCAATTTTTTTACTACCGGTTCTGTGGTATTGATGGGCTGTGGTTCTGTGGTATTGATGGGCATGGCAGGGGAAGGATACTGTAAAATCGCCAGTCAGAGGTGGTATTTGCCAATTCTCTGAATTACTCAACATATCTGTTATCAGTTCTCCAGAACTGGTCAGAACCTGCTAAATACCACCTCTGTGTCAGAGGAAATACCATGGCTTATATTCTGATCTTCATAGACACAGCCCAACATTTGAATATTTTTCCAAGTCCTTTATAACTGGTCTACCTAATGCTTGTCTACTGTGTATTTCTTGATTGGTTCCTTTACTGTTTTGAAATTGTTCCTAAAAAATAGAAATGATCTACCATGTTGATTTCTTAATTGTCAATTCTAAGGCTGATTGTCCTACTTGTTGTTATTAATTTGGTCTTAACTGAATTTTGCTCAATTTTTTCCACTATGCATTTTGACCTTTAGTACTAGGTCTTGTAGATCCTTAGTGTCATCAGCATAATGCAGGTTATTGATATTCCTTCTTAGGAATGTGAGTCACCTAACAGGTATTTGGGTATTTGGGTTAACCAGGATAAACATTTTAAAACTGTATCTTTAACAAAATGTAATTGGGTATGGTTTCTCAAATGGCCATAAGATGGGACCAGAAACCTGGGTTGTTTAGTCTTAGTCTTAGTCTCAGAAGTAAGTGAATCTATTCAAACACTACTCTCAAATATGTCTCTCTGTATGCGCTCATTTTCTTAACGGGGAATTATCTCAACATTCCTTCCTCCAATTTTAAATCACACTTATCTTCTTCCAAATCAGTTTTTCTTAATATATATTCAACATATAGGTTAAATAAATAAGGGGAAATTATTTAGCCTTGTCACTGTCATGCCTCAGCATACAATTTTTATATATACTGTTGTTGCTCTCTAGCCCCTTCTAATGGCCAGAGAGACAATTACTAATTATATTGTTTTGAAGCTGACCAACCCCTTTACCCATCAGCCCACACTCTCAAAACAAGTGCATGCTGGGAAGGCAGACTTCATTTTCCTTTAGCATTTGGAGAAGGCAGAAGTACGAAGAAGAATCCATTTTAATCTGTCGTACATGATCATTCAAGGACAAACCACTTACAGAGCACCGCTGATGAGATTTAGATTACAACATTCAAACCTTATATTATTCCACAGGAGAAATATTTTTTATCGAGAAGGCAGATACTGTTGGTCAAACATATACTGTATCTACATGGTGGAGGTAAAACAATGCAATCAAAGCCCTGGTTCTTTGTTAATGTGTACGGAGTACAAAAAAGAGGGACAGTTGTAACAGCTGCCATCTTGTTTTTTTATAGCTCCTTTCCCTATTCATCTGCATCTCTATAACTGTGTGGTTTGGTTCTGCAACCCAGTAGGACAGACATTGACTTCAGAGAATAATTAGTACTGCAAAAAAAAAAAAAACAATTACCATCAACCTGCCTTCAATTGAGGATCTATATACTGCATGAGTCAAAAAGAGATCTGTGAAATTTTTTACAGACTCCTCACATCCCGGACATAAACTGTTTCAACTCCTTCCCTCAAAACGATGCTATAGAGCATTGCACACCATAACAGCTCAGAACAAGAACAGGTTTTTTCCTGAATGCCATCACTCTGCTAAACAAATAATTCCCTCAACCCTGTCCAATTATTTACTAAGTCTGCACTACTATTATTATTAATCTTCTTATCACTCCTTATCACCCATCCCTCCCTCCAATGACTGTATATTGTAACTTTGTCACTTGTATCCTTACGATTAATATTGACTGTTTTCTAGTATGATTTGATTGCTTATTGTACTTTATGACTATTTTTAAGTGTTGTGCCTTATGATTCTTGATTCCTGACGAATGTATCTTTTCTTTTATGTATACTGAGAGCATTTGCACCAAGATAAATTCCTTGTGTGTCCAATCACACTTAGCCAATAAAAGAATTCTAATTCTAATTCTATTCTCAGGTACTTTCTCATAGGTGTAATTAACTGATTCTGTGATGCAAATCTTCAGATTTCTAGAATTATTTGGGATTTTATAAATAAAAATATTTATTTGCTGAAGTTATCCTTGGTCAGATCATTCTGATTTTTTTTTTAATAGGCTTCACTGCCCCATTGAGCTTGGAATAATCTCATATCATAGTATTCAACTAAGTCACATAATGCTTTTTTTTTTTTTTAACAACAGGATTGTTTCATAAAACTTACATAATGTTCAGCTCTAATGTGTAATTTTTAAATTTATCTTTTGAAAAATTATCAATCTGAAGGTTTTTTCCACATAATGATTACAGATACAACTGAAATAACTCTTATACACAATAACAAAGCAACATTATATATGGCTTCAAAATGCCAAATTAAATCATTGTATTCAAGCGTGTTCCAAATATATTTGTTCCCTGCTTAGCCAGAAATACTGAGCCTTATTTCTGAAAGTATTGATCTCTTTCTCTGAAATAAAATTAAAGTCACATGATACTATTTATTTCAGAAAGGTATACATGTATTTTTTCCCCAGTAACCTTATTTTCTTAGCACATTTATCAGATTTTGTTTGGACTACAGTATGAAGTGTCAAAAATATTTTCGCTAATTTGTTTCAATAATTTGTATGTGCATACTTACCATACTCTGGTATAATCCACAACCTCATTTCTGCAAGAAGTAACTGTAGGGATATTCTTGGACAAAAGTGGTATTTTTTGATTCCCTATCATCTATATTTTTCCTTGCATTGTAAAGACTGTTTATTTCTAGCTTAAAAATGAATAGTACAAATTTTATATGCAAATCCAAATACTGTGGTTTAATTTTCATGGTATATTTCTATGTCTTCTGTCTACCTTTTTTACTCAGCAGCATTTGATTTAGAACCACTGTAAAGAAAGGAATGTTCTATTATTTGATGTGAATGCAATTTATGTGCAAAGTCCATTTGTGACCCAGCAGAGTGTAGATTTTGACCTATATTCACAGCTTGTTTGTTTTTCCATAAAAAAAAGATAGTCACTCAGCATTAGTTTCCCTGATTTATTTCCTCTTGATATTGAGGGTTAGGATCCAGTTGGGGACCTCAATCTTGTCTTCACCCTGTGGGTTGCACTTCCATTGACAACAGAAGCCCATTAGTGGCAAAACTTCCACTCTTGGCAACATAAATTCATTTAGGGAGAATTAAGCCAGACATCCTAAGCCTTCTCAGATCCTAGAAGTTCATGCAGAAAGAAGCAGAAATGGGAAAGGAACCCCTTCCCATATTATTCCACCAAGAAAAGCCTGACTTTGCAAGCCCTCAACTGGAGTACCTGTAATAGCCAAGAGGTCTCTCTATAGATAGCCTCTAAAATCACATGTTTTTGTCCTAGAAAAAAATTGAGGGGAGGAAACATCTCTTGATTATTGACAATATGGCAGAGCTTAGGAAGAAAGTGACCTAAACAAATTAGCTGTATGGGCAAAGATTACTAATAGGTCAAAGATAGGTCAAAGATTGATTGAATTCATATCATATTCGTGCCCAAGTTGGTAAACTTGTTCTCCATTTTATTTCAGCAAGAATCCTGTAAATTAGGTTATGGAGATTCAAGATTTATGGTTGTGGATATCAGAACGTGTCATCTCAGTTTGTCATGCCCCTGGTGCAGACTGACTCTGAGAAAGAGGAGAAACAGCCAACAGGGAGTGGGAGTGTGGCTCCAGAGGTGGTGGAGGAGGGTGGGGAAGGGCAGAAGCCAGCTGAGCAATCAGAGGAAGATCGAGGCTCATCCCTTATCCATCCTAGGTCACGGCAGGGAGGAGAGGATCAGAGAAAAGGAAGGTCTACTCAAGAGGAGATTACCATGATCCTTCTCATGGCTTGCAGGTGGGAGCTATGTATATAAGTTTGCAACTGCGCAGTTAGAATTTGCAGGAGTCAATTTTAGTGTTCACCTTGAAAGAGGTTTAATTGTGCTGGCATTCTTCCCATGGACTCTCCTCAATTATTTTCCTGGAGTTTATGATTAGTTATCTTGGCTTGCTTTAGAACTCTCATCAATGTGGTTTGTTTGGGTTTTCTGTTTGCCTCATTAGTTACTTTTGTGACTTTAAACTGTGCCTAATAAAACAGTGAAGTTAAGTTGAAGGCCTTACTGTACTGTAATATATGTTTTGGGGTTTGGGGTTATTTTGAGAGACTACGGGTCATCACATAGCTCAAGTATAACATGGGGCTCTTGCTACTCTCTGAACTTGCTTGTTTTCTTGCATACATTTTCAATTCCAAACTAGGTACCATCACCAATGCATGCACTGATATCACTTTAACTCTGGGCTACAAATATTCTCTTCACATTATTTTCCTTAATTTATTTTCCTTATTTTCCTGAATTTTCCTTAGATTTTGTTAAAATTATTTTCTAATTTTAAAATTAGAATTCTAGCATACAATGTCCAGGTGAGATTTTGGTAAATAAATCTGCCTTACTTTTTTTTTCAATTAAATGAATAAAGAAATGTAGTACAATGTTCATATGTTGCAACTATTTTTTTAAAGGCAACCAACAGACACAGTAGCCTTGTACTCAAAGGAAATATAATGTTCAACATGCCCTTGACCTCACATTCTTAACATTTGCTCCATCTTTTTTTCCTTTCTCATTTTGACTGGCCTGTTGAGGTGGTAAAATCCAGCCATGATTGAGGGAGTATGAGTGTGCATAGAAACACAAGTACATTTATTTCTATGAAGTCAAGAGGTGACAAAGCTCTCTTTGTTCTCAGAAAAAAATATTCTTTCCTGCTTGGGCAATTGCTTAGATGTTTTTGTTTGAAATTCTATTCAAACTGACACTTCATATTCGGGTGAAACTGGTT
The DNA here is from genome assembly GCA_004320025.1 of Laticauda laticaudata. Lineage (NCBI taxonomy): Eukaryota > Metazoa > Chordata > Lepidosauria > Squamata > Elapidae > Laticauda > Laticauda laticaudata. The sequence continues at coordinate 63,221 of BHFT01021333.1, forward strand.
TGAATGATGTCTGTATCCATCAGTTCGTCACAGTGACTATTTTCTTCTCAAGATGTGCAATCTTAAGGCAAAAGGAAAAGTTAGCCATTCAAAATCTAGAGTGTGTTTTCTGAAGGACTATTTTCTGTCCTATATTTATTATAATTCCTTCAGAAAACTTTTTTAAAAATTGATTGAAATTAAGATTTTTGCATTTAGTAACAAAAGAAAACAGTCCATGTCAGAGTGCTACATGAAATTCCTTTGACTGATCTGTAGTAGTCAAAGGTGAGTGAATGCGAATTCAGACAATTACATTTAAAAATTCATAAACATTTGAGTGGGATCTATGGATAAGTCCAAAGACTAGATTTGTGTAAAAAGAATTCGTATATGTACATTAACTTAGTAAACCTTTTAAGTACTTGAAATTAGAATAATTTCAAAGAATAGATAATGTGAGTCACTGAATAAGTGATCTGTATGCCATGTATACAGGAAATGCAAATACCAAATCATATTAACCTGTATGATGACTTATGTAAAATATTTATTTTAAAACAATGCCTCTTTATTCATGGTTATATAGAATAATTTATTTCCAATAATCTCAATCTCTGAACTTTTTAAAAAAGTATGTTGCATGATCTCCATGGTGTTTGTCCAGGGTATCAAACTCAAGGCCCACAAGCCAGATCTGGCCTGCGGTGCCATCCAATGTGGAGAAGAAAGATCAGGTCAGCATAACTTCAGCCTGGTCTATCTGATGTGAAGAGGAAAGATCAGGCCAACATAACTTCAGCCCAGTCTACCCAGTGCAAAGAGGAAAGATCAGGCCAGCATAGCTTCAGTCCAATCTACCCAATGTGAAGTGGAAACATGCCACCAGTTTGGGGAGTGGCATCAAGTTGGCCATACCCATCCAGTTGGCTATGCCCACCCAGTTGGCCATACCCATCTGGTTGGCCACACCTACCCAGTCAGCCAAGTCCACCCAGTCCCCCGAGGTCAACCACAGCCCTGATGTGGCCCTCAATGAGATTGAGTTTGACACCCCTGCTCTATACTGAATGTTAGTAGTTTTCACAAACTTGCACAAAATACCATTATATTTTTTTGGTTAGCTTTTATCAAATCTTTGATTCAGTATGTGTTCATGGTTTCCTTTACACAAAACACCATGTTAGCTTTTCTTTTGATTAAGCACAACAAATCTATAGAGGAAGAAAATCAGATTTGTATGCATGTACAGAATTGTATCCCACTTTATTTAAAAAAAATCAAGATGGATTACACAATTACTAATTAATAATAGCATCATTAATGATTTTTAAAAAAACACATAATTCATGATAGTTTTTTGCATATTTTGCATGTTCTGTTGGAAAGCTGACTTAACTAAATACTTATAACTTAAATTTTATCACTTATTATTACCGCAAAGCAACAATATGCCCAAATATGAGACTATCAAATGTATAGTTACAAATATCAATATCAAATAAAATATAAAATATAGTGACAAATATGGGATTATAACATGTATAATGACAGGAAATGAAACAAACTATGAAAACGTAAGTCACAAAACTTAATTAGTATTGAATGATTAATGGTGCACAGTGCTGAAATTCTTTCTGAAGCTTCATAAATAGAGTACTCTCTTGGATCTCCAGATGTTGTTTGGTTGAGAGTCTACATAATTCCTGAGGACTGGTCAGGTCAGTTGATGTAAATAAGTTTCATAGTCCAATCTGGAGGTCTGCAGGTCCCTCACACCTGTTATCTAAAGACTGTGCTTAATTAACTGACAGATGTGAAAATATCTCCTTGCATCAGAGCATTAGCACTGAAAAGTTTTGCTGAACCATTTAAGCACAAAGTCTTGACTTTGTCTGTCCCTACACTCTGAAGCAGATGGCTGCCTGGCATAGCTAGTTATAAAAATGACTTTGAACCCTCTTCAGATTCATAGTCACTGTTCCAGCAGTAGGCAAAGAAAGACTTTGCCAGTGGAAACTATCATTTAAACAGGATTGTAACATAATCGATTGTATGTAGTACAAAGGGAATGGACAGATGTTTAGATGTAATCATAACTGCTTGAAATCTACACATGAGGTCTGTCCTGGCTGAAGATGAAAGAAAACCTACAGCCAAAAAATGGTGACTATATTCACTCAAATTTCACAACAATTCTGAGTCAAATGGAGAATAGATTCATAGTGTACTGTCTGATGAATAATACTATCATTTCCAAAGAAATGTTTTCCTTAATAGATTTTCTGTCTTTAAAAGAAGTGAGAAAATAAGAGTATTACACAGAGAAAAGAACATTGATTGACAATGCATGCACTCATCCCATAATATTTTGTGAATAAGACAGAGAAGTATTTTTTCAAAGAGGATGGATATAGATTAAAATACAAGAGCTACCTGTAGCTCTTCTGGTCATTTCTGAGCCAAAGAGGGGAACATGAGAGATGAGAGAAGATATAATAAATAAATCATACCTCTTGTTCTAATAACAAAGTTAAGTAAATTCATGCTTTTCTGAAACATAGCTTGTAGTTTCTCTCCCAGCAAAAAAGAGCTTTTTACCCCATTCTTAGAGCATTTTAGCATTTCTCTGGACAGTGTTTTTGAACTTACTTTTTTACTGTAAAATGAAAGAGAGTGTTGTATATTTTTCCTCTTATTACACATCATGCCATTGCTAGCCTCCTCAGCTACCTGCACTTCTTTTCTCCAGTAGAATCTCTTTTCTTGAGAAAAAAAAAGAATCCATTACTAGTGCTCAATAAATTTAATAAGAACACTTTTAAACAGTATGAGAAAAAAATAGCATTGCATTAAAATTACCATTAGCCTTTAAATAAATGTCTTATTTCTTCTTGTGAAGGGGGGAAAAATTGCCTCAAATGTTTGTAATGGGAAGCTCTATCAAGAAACTACAGAACCTAGTTAATGAATTGCTTTGGTGTATAGCTTGGATTCATAGGGAATATTAAACAGGAAACATAACATTACATGATATATTAAATAACTTTTAAACTTACCTGTCTACTTTTGAGAAAAATAAATCTTGCAATTCTGTGATGAACAAGGATATCAACAATGTGTGCATCTCTCTGTGTCTATGGGTATGAAATCTATAACATGAAATCTGTAACTTGGTGGATGGAGTGCCACAACCCAAGTTTAGAGTCTTTGCAGATTTTGATACATACATATGCAGGATTAGTTAAATATCTTTAACAAATAAACACACAAATAAGTCCAGCACCTAAAAACAACATTATTCCAGGGGTATTATACATCTATGAACAGTTAATATTACTAGAGATGATCTTAAAATGTTCTTTAAGCATGCCAAAAAATCAGCTGTCTAAATTCTATTTAAATAAATGCAGATCAAGTACTTGAGTATATTTAAATCTTATTGATGTATTTGGCAGTTAGATGAACTTTAATGTCTGCAGACTGTATCCAGGGATTCCACATTTAACCTTCTATTTTTATAGAGGAGTGAGTTATCAATTAATCTAGACTTTCATCCCAATAGGTTTTAATACAATTTAAATGCCTACATTGTTTTATCTATCGATAGTATTCTAAAAATGTGACATCCATTTATTTGCCACCTTTCCATAAAAGATATTACCCTCAGTGCAAGTCAGTTAAAAACAACAACATGCATCAAAAAATGACTGCATAAAATATACTGAGAATAAGAGAGTAAATATTGAACTAGAACTAATAAACATCAGATGACCGTGTTAAACATAATTAAGGGTAACTCTCTGGCCAAAGGATGACTCAGCATATAAAATCTTAAAAGGGGGGAAAGTTGTAGAAATAAGTTAGCAAGAGTGAGAGTTAGATCTTGAGTGTTATTAAAAGGAAAACGATGAATGTTGTAATAGTCTATGTTATAAATGATGGTACCATAACTCAAAACTGTAGAGCCATGAAAGTTGGCCAATGTGGGTGAGTAGGTTCACTTCAAAATATTGGTTTCATAGACATAGCTTTCTCTCAACCCTGACCAGTCTCCCAGTCCCTGCTGATGAAAAACAATCCAACAGCATGATGCTGTCACCACTATGCTTCACTATTGGGATGATATTGGGCAGGTGATGAGCAGTGCTGGTTTCCTCCAGACATTTAGAATTGAGGCAAAACAATTCAATCTTGGTTACTACAAACCAAATGATCCTTCAAGTACTTTTTTGCAAATTCCAAACAGGCTTCCATGTGTTTTGCACTGATTAGATGTTTCCATCTAGCCACTTTATCATAAAACCAGATTGGTGGAGGGCTGCAGTGATGGTCGTCCTTTTGAAACTCTGTCCCATCTTCACACATTGAGCTCTCTAGAGCTTAATCAGAGTGACCGTCAGGTTCTTGATCACCTCTCTTAACTAAGGCCTTTCTCCCCTGATTGATCAGGAGACCAGCTCCTGGTTGTGCCAAACTTCTTCTATTTGAGAATTGTGCTCTTTGGAACCTTCAGTGCAGCAGAAATTTTATTTTAGCATTCCCCAGGTCTGTCCCTTACAATAATCCTGTCTCTGAATTCTGCAGAAGGATCCTTTGACCTCTTGGCATTTGTTCTGCTACAGTGTGCATTGTCAGATGTGAGGCCTTCTATAGAGAGGTATGTGCCTTTCCAGATCATGTCCAATTAGTTTGATTTACCACAGGTTGACTCCAATCAAAGTATAGAAATGTGTCAGCAATGATCAAGAGCAGGGGTGTCAAATTCATGGCCCATGGCCTTGATGTGTCATGTGCTGGCCATGCCCACCCCCATTTTAGCGAAGGGGGAAAAAGTCACAATGTGTCATGTGACAACGTAACAATATGAGTGACGCCCCTGATCAAGAGAAATGGAAAACACTCAGGCTAAATTTCAAGTGTTGTTGCAAAGGGTCGGAATACTTACGCCAATGTGAAATTTCAGTTTTTCATTTTAATAAATTTGCAACCATTTTTAAACTTCTGTTTTGATTTTGTCATTATGGGATACTGAGTGTAGATTAATGAGCAAAAACTGTATTTCAACAACTGTAGAATTAGACTGCAGTATAACAATTGACAACAGTGAATACTTTCTGAATGTACTGTATAAGTTTGAGCTATCTGCCTTCTTGATAAGAAAGCTTTCTCCTATGGAATAATATCGTTTTCTTGAACAAAATAACATTAGGTCTGAATTTATTAATTTGCCAAAAATCTATCACCACATTAAAAAAACAAACAAACACTAAGGCTTTAACGTTCTGGTTGAAGGCCTACTAGAAAGTGCAATTTAGCATTTTAACCTACTAAAAGCTAGACATTTAAGTCATTTTATCCTTTATATTATATTGAAATACAAGTCCATATTTTCATACATAATTTAAGTCCTTTAATTTTAGTTCAGTTCATTTTATAAGTGAATCTTCCCCACGATTCCTTTCTTCCTCAGAAATGCTCACCAGATATCCTAATTCCAAATTCAAAAATCTATTCAGCGCACTAGGCAATTGAATACAGGTAGAGCTCAGCTTACGACCACAATTGAGCCCAGAATTTATGTTGCAAAGTGATACATTTGTTGAATGATTTTTGCCCCATTTTACAACTTTTCTTGCCACATTTATTAAATGAATCACCGCAGTGGTTAAATTAGTAACATGGTTGTTAAGTGAACCTAGCTTTCTCATTGAGTTTGCTTGAAGCTCGCAAAAGATGATCACGTGATCTTAGGACACCTCAATCATCATAAATATGAACCAGTTGTCAAGCATCCAAATGTAAATCACATGACCATGCGGATGCTACAAGGGTCATAAGTGTGAAAATTGCAACACCCTTGTGTATAGTCTAATATAAATAAATAACTTGCTCATGCCTAATTTTAGAATTCCCATGTTTAACTTTTCAAATAAGGTATAGTATGCTTTATCACTTTCTAATTGCTATGACTTATCTCTGTCATGGTGGCTCAGTGGCTAAGATGCTAAACTTGTCAATCAGAAAGGTCAGCACCGCATAATGGAGTGAGTTCCCTTACTTGTCCAAGCTTCTGCCAACCTAGCAATTTGAAAGCATGTAAAAAATGCAAGTAGAAAAATAGGGACCAATTTGTTGTGAAGGTGAAAGGTAACAATGTTCTGTGCACCTTCGGCATTTTAGTCATGCCGGCCCACATGACCACGTCTTCAGACGTGAGACATCTCAGACAGTGCTGTCTCTTTGGCTTTGTAACAGAAATGACACACTGTCCCCTAGAGCCAGAAATGACTAGCAACCTATGTGCGAGGGGAACCTTTACCTTTACCTTGTCTCTAGTTGCCAGAACTGCATAATTGGCTTCTTTATTCCTTTCTTATCTGTCTATCTGTCCATTTTCACTTCTCTATAATGGTGAAACACTAACTTCCCTTCATAAAATGGTATTAGGTTTTAGTTTTCTAATAAGTACTTAAGTACACACTTAAGCGCATTTAATCCTGCTGTTGATAAACCAAACCGCATATTTTCTTAAGTAAAGTCTTCTAATTTAGTCTTGTTTTATTTTATGATAAATAAATCTTTAAGGGTAAGATCTGATTACATCAGAACCAAAGTGCTTAAAGGGATTTCAGTGGCAACAATGAAAAGGTTTATAAACTGAGAAACATTTACAAATAGGTTAATGAGGCAATATGGATTCCATAGGTCTAAGTCAAAGCAAGAATTTTTTAAAGAAGAAATTTTTAACCGCAGGTTAATATTTATTAATTTTTTTTTTTTGTAAATTGCTTATAAGATAATAGGTAAATAGTAAAAATATAGTATGAATACACGGATACATATAAGAAAAAATTAAAAAAAAGAAACAATAGGACAGGGACGGTAGCACGTTTGTTGCGCTTATGCACGCCCCCTACAGCCTCTAGGAAGGCATGATGTCATTAGTAGACAATCTAAGGTTAAAGTTTTTGGGTTTTGGGGTATTATAATAATAATATGAATAATGATATGATATGATATATATAATATAATATAATATAATATATATATATATATAAAATAAATATAATAATATAATAAATATAATATTAATATTATTAATATAATATAAGTGATAATATAATATAAGTATAAATAGTATAATATAATATATAGATATAATAGCCTAGATAATATATAATATAATATAATATATAAATATAATATAATATATATAATATAATAATAAATATAATATAATATAATATAATATAATATAATTATAATATTCCTAGAAATATATTAGTTTTCCACTGCTTACTCAGCCAAGCCATTGCAACTCAATAACTGTCAGTTTGAGATTAGACCAGAGCATTCACATTCAACAAATTTCTGTGTTCATTATATACAAGGCACTGAGGGTTGTTTAGCCATGTATTTTATTCCATTGCTTTCAAGATTTTGAGGAGCCTATCTCACAGTGGGAATTAATATATACGCTTCTCTTAGTTGCACAAGGTAATTATACGGCTCTCATCTCTAAGAATGAAATTATGTTAAGTTATAAGTGGAATATCAGCAGCATCTGTTCAAAGGTTTCAGGCAATTTAGCCTTGGCCAGTAAGGATTACTCAGCTCCAACTGACTGACAATATTTAATGTCTTTGTCTTCCATCATTTAGTATCAGAGGCCTGGTAAAAAGGTTTTCCAATTATGGGAGAGGATTCAAAACTAACAGAACAGAATTATTGTCAATTATAAAGTCAGTTGTGTAAGGGGGATATGCACCAAAACAGAATGGTTAACAAAGGCTGAGAAGACCTGCTTCAAACAGCAGTGAACTAAGCGGAGATAGTTTTGCTTTGCACATGTGTATCTGGAGGTTTGTAGATTTAAATCTTGCTTTGTATCAGATGACACAGTGGCCCAAAGGCAGATGTTTCTGTTTTACTGTCAACATTAAGCAAGTCCCAATATGTGAGGGGAGATCCATGCAGCTGTCTTGAAGAAGTATAAGGGGGGAAATGAAATTAAATATGCCCACCATTGAAGTGTGACAGTTTTGTCTTTTTTGCTATTATTCTGCCCTGTGGGTGCTTTTTTAAGAAAGGAGTTTGCTATGGTTTGTGTTTCTGGTTTTCAAAACCCATATTTTAGTTAATTTATGTGGAGAGAAAAAATTAACTGTCTTAGGCCTATCGATTTTATCTACCAGAATTTGGCTGGATTTTCACAATATTTTAGTTTAGATTAAAATAGGGCAAAATAATGTATTATGCCATTGCATGTTTATGTAAAAACAGACATTGTGTTTTGTTGTTTCAAGAAACATACCAAGCTTTATCTGGAGGCTAAGGACTGTACTTTCAAGGGGATGGGGCTTAATCCATTTTGGGAATGGCTACAAAAATTTGAAGTGGTATGCATAATAGGTATCTTAAGCATCTGAAAAGCACAAGTCACCCATTTTGCTTCTGAAATCCTTCTACCCCAATGCATAAAATAACTTATTTTTGCCTTCCTTACTTACGGGCAAAATTGCTAGACATATGCAATATGTATATGCCTTTCAATTCACATTCAACTATTGACTGACACATACATTGACTGATTTGTTTCTTCTTGCATTTCACCTAAAGCTAAACTTAAAAGGACCCCAACCCATTGCAAAGTGATTTTGTCTATTATGTTCATCTCCATAGTTGATCAATCAGAATTTCCTCTTAAGGATGAATCCCTTAAACATATTGTTTGCATTCTCTGCAAGCTGGCTATCCTTTGCTTCATCCTTTAAATTATTGCTTTAGATTCAATCTTGATTATATTTTATTATTATATTTAATAAATTATAATAGGGGCCAGTGTGGTACAGTGGATAGGAATGGGAATTTAGCCTACATATAAGCATGGAAGCCAGCTAAAATTCTTGGATCAGACACTCCTTTTTCAACTTTAGACTGGAAAGATTAGAAAATCAAACTGTCTTAAACTGTCTACTGAGGACCTCACTCCATTCCTAAAAGGTCTTTAAAGGAATGTGCATAAGCGCATCAGCATGCCCATCGTCCCTGTTTTACTGTTCCCATTTATCCATTTATTCATACTCATTGATTATGTATGTACCTATACTTGTTTACACTTATATGTTTACATGTTATGTCCATACTTATACTTGCTTTCTCATACATGTTTGGCAAACAAAACAAACAAACAAATAAACAAATGAATAAATAAATAAATATTCTATCTATCAACAGCCCTGGAAATCTTTAAAGTCTTCAATGAAGAGGCTTTCACACTGGACTAGAGGGATGGGGAAAAGGAGAGAGAAAGAATCATCCATGTTACTATTGCACAGTTGAAAGCCTGGCTCCTCCTGATGTATTTCCTAATGATTTGAAGGAGGATAAGAAACAACGTAAGTGACCTTAAAGTCTTTGTTAGTCTCAGTTAATTGGGCAAAACACCACAGAATACTCAGAACTATTGTTCTTTGAGAGGAGCAATTTCATGTCTCATACATGCCCATGGGTTTTAAATTATTTGTAAATAGCCCAGTAATCAGAGTAAAAAAAAGTAAAGCAACCTCCCCTTTCAGCTAGACATCATTGAACAAGAACATCTGTTCATTATTCCAGAAGCTCTAATGCCTTCTAAACACACTCACACATTTATATTTGTGTGTATGTGTACACATATGAAAGACTTTTAAGAAATGGAAAAAACTTATGAAAAAATCATATTGAAATAGAATTAGATAATCAATAGTACTTCAACACCTTGAGCAGGGCCAGTCTTTTGTTATTCTTCAAAGAAGACAACCTACAATAGACAAGACATATGTGAGAGGAAAGGAAACTTGGAATTAGAAACATGGGAAAAATTTTCTTGTGAAGACATCTTTGGAGGAAAAAGGAGGTAATCAAACCAAGTCCTCAGCAGGGTTTAATAAAACATCAGAGAGTCTATTCTGCAATCATCACTGAATGTAACTATCATTATAATTCCAAGCCATTGAGCCAAACAGTTCTCTCAGCTTGTGTAAATAGCTGTTGCTCCCATTGGCTTTAAGAAGGGCTGGTACTAGTTAGGGATTGGGTTTATTTCATAAGTTATTATGAAAGTGGGAATAATCTTTTTTCTCCATCTTTTTAAAAGCAAAAAGTAGGCTTGAACATTGATCAAGTAAGACACCTTTTATATATATAAAGAACGGCGTTACTGAAATTTATTTCTAAAAAATATAGTTGCAGTTTTAAATGCTGAAGTTAGGGATGTTCAAAAGAAATTTGCGGTGTATTTTTCTGAGGATGATGGGGGGTGTGGGAGAATATATTTTACTACAGTAACATTTTGGAATAACAGCAAATAAATCAAAGATATTCTCGTAGCATGCCACCCATTGTCTTTTCTGCAGTAATTCTTAAGAAATTTCTCCTTCTCCTTCTTTATACTGACATCTTTTTAGAGATTGGTTTGTATATGTGTTTTTGTTTTCAATTTTCAAACATATTTTAGACAGTCCCAATTTGATGAGATATGAAGAGCTTTTAATGGAATTTTTATTTAGATAACAAAATAGAACAAATCTTACTATTAAATGAAGATACATTATTTAAAGAGAATTGTGAATAATGTAGATATTTTCACTTTATTAAAATAAAAATGAAGTGGCCCATCAAAGCCAACTTATGATTGTCAAAGAAGGATTGGCCAAGTAACTTGTTAGTCTACAAATACTTGGCCAATTTACAAAGTCAACATTTGATCAAATTATGTCCACATCAAATGTGGTCACATTAATTACCTGCTTTGCATTTTTGCACAATTATATCAAGATTCAGGTATGGCACTATTGTGGCTTCTACTGAACACCCAAAGATTTAAATCTTATCATACAAGTGAATAAAATGCAGAATAATAATCATAACAATTAGTAGAATAATGCCAGACAGTTATAATAGTACCTGTTGAAATTCTAATGCCAAAAAGTTTCACACTCTCCTGCATCTTCACTTCACTGCAGAAACAATAACTCCATATGGTGTATAGAACTATATTACCAAGGACCACACACTTAAGCAGTGGCACTCACTTATTAGAATAATTAGAAATTAGAAAATGAATTGTGTGTAATTTGCAGCATGATGTGAATTTTGTATCCTGCAATGAGGTAAAAGATGCTGCCTCTCTTCTCTTCTTGATAGACCATTCATCTAACCATCCAACTTGAATCAGCTTCATGCAGAATAATGCCATGCTATGTATTAAAGGTTCAAGAATTTTGGGTCAGTTCTATGTGTACACGAGATAGAATTAAAATATGTATGATACAAATTAATTCCAGGATGGGGAAAAATTAACTTAAAATTTAGTACTTTGTGTGGTGTTGTTAATCCAGGTAAAATGACTGTCAGAGATGGGAAGAGTTGCCACAAAAACATTAAAACACAAAAACAAATGCCTATCCCTCCACCCCACACACAAAATCCTTTGAGATCCACTTCTTAAAATAGATAATTGAGTTTATGAGCTGTCCAGAATTGCTTAAGAAGATGGCCATACAAATATGATAAAGAAATAAATAAAAACACTGTAGCATAACTGACCCTACAAATAAAGAAATCAACTTGCCATAAGAATAATTACTATTGCCAGAAAGAATCTGACCCATACTGGGTAGTGATTTGGACAAAATGTGTCACTGAAATTAAAATTCACTATTCTATTTTGTTACTAATAAATAGAACAAAAGTTGGATGTTGATAAATATTCCCTGTAGGGAATAATATTGCAACAGATGGTCTTCAAATATGTGACTTTTGTAAAATGCATCACATGACAGGCCTTTTAATAATAAAATCTTAACTAAAGAAAATAGGCACACTACAATTATAGATCCTAATTGCCAGCATGGTTACAATAGAACATCTTTTGAACATTAAATTGAACAAAAAAAATGTTAATGAACTCAGTACCTAGTTAAATGGTGTGTGACAGAGAGCAATAGTATATTTTTCTAAAAATCCTTCAAAGCATAATCTGCCAACCTCATTTAAATGATTTAACTAAAATATCTTCTTTGTAATTCTTGCTTCATTTTTCTTATTCATTTTAGCCGCCAACTGCTCTGAAAATAACAGCAAATATTGCTATTTACACGTGCTTCAATTTGTGAGACACATAGAATTTAGAAATCTAACAGTTCACATGTTAGTTGGGATAGCATCATTCATTTGGAAGACTAGGTTTTGCACTGATATACTGGATTGGATCTCGTCTTAGGGCTTATCCTCACCTCCCTTTTACTGCAAAACAATTTACTAATAGCTTTTAAGAAACATACCTCCATGAAATTGCTACCTTTTGGAGGCAGCTTGAAATCATCTTTAGGTGTTCTCTTATAAAACTGGTGTTTTGCCACTTCTCTTGATGCAAGTTGTACTTTAGGGACAATCAATATTTTGATAGTAAGACTGGAGATGACACGGAAAGGGACATAGAATTTGTCCACCTGCTGAAGGCATAGACCTTTCATAATGGGCACTGACTTTTTAAACTCTTTTGATTAGGGCATCAAGAGACACAGAACACTGAAATGAGCCTTGCTCATTTTTCTGACAAACCAATTCAAAGTAGACCTTTTCTAAATATAGAACAAATGCTAGTCTTCCATGAGATCAGCACACCCATGTTGAAGCAAACAAGTGTGGAATAGGAAAGACAGTATATTACTTAGCTGCTACAAGATCACACAGGCTAACTTCAAACAAAAGTAAACAAAATAAAAACAATGGTGCATTGGGGACTGGCAAGAAATACAAGTGCGACCACAGAATAGGCAGAGAAAAATAATTGCTGATAAGGAAAACAAAACAAAACAAAGGTCAGGATAGTAGCCATTGTAGTACCTGGAACAGCAGAATAGAAAAGAAAGAAGAAAAATAACAAAATACAAAGATTTGCAAATAGAAGTATAACAAATGTGGTAAAAGAAAGAAAAGATAATACCAATAGGAACAGGTCCCTGGGGTGCAGTCCCAAAATATCTGAAACACTATTTGAATCTCCATCAATCAATTGCAAAAGGCACCTTTACTTAGAACAGCTTACATCTTGAAACACACCTTTAACACTGTCGAACAAAAATATCCTTGGGAAGAACTTGATAAATGGACAAAAATGGTAAATCCAGTCTAACCATCTGGCTGACTGTGCAACCAACAGTAATAATACCTATTTTAAATGTATATGCTGTTCTGCTCCCAGTATCTGGATGGTTATTCAATACAGCATTCTTAATGGTAATATAGAACACTACTCATAAGGCTGGATATATGAAGGAATCTAAAATGAGATCAAAGCTTTACAATTTCTAACTTAAAGTTCATTTTTGCCATGCTGGAATTTTAACACTAATGTGACTTAATGCCTAATTTTCTGTAAGTGCAGTTCAAAATGAAGCTAATATTGGTCCTGACTATAATGCAAAGATTGCACAATGCTGTGGTGAAATACGCTAATTTCTCATCCCAGAAGGTGTTGAAACTAATCTATTATTTTTGACTCAGATTCATCTTACATTAAAAATATCAGCCATTTCATTAAACAGGATTCTTATCAAATGAATTGTGTGCATTTAAACTGAGGAGAGGATGAGCAGATTCATAATATTACATAGGCAACTACTCAGTAGGATAGTCTGACAGCTTTTCTTAGACATTTACTGCAGTGCAGGTATAAAGAGATCAACATGTTGACCAATTAAACCAAACATTAGGGTGTAAAAAATTTTCCCCTGAATGAAATAAGCAGCTGCTGAGTTATTATGTTTCAACATGCTCAGAAGTGGTTGTGTTTTAAATGCCAAAAAGACAGGTGGACTCTGGTCTGCAAAGCTATATCCCACACTGACACATTTCTTATTGGATCTCCATAGGTTGTAGTAATATGCTGGCAAATGTACAAGGTTAATTGAAGGTTCTGTTTCACATGAAGAAATGAGGTGAAACTGGGGAAGTATCTACACTTAATATTTGAGCTGCTCAAGTTGTCTTGATACTACAACATGGTGTCTTGATATAACATGAGCAGCTATCTTGATAGTTTAAAAAAAAATCAAAAGATCTGTCCAGACTGAGACACTTTAACAACAAGTTGCAAGATATTCAAACTGAAACCCTAGGCATCCTTCCATTAGAAAACTTACAGTATCTGCTGTTAGACCATCTACCTATTTCTTTCAAAAAAGCAAATTGTAATTGCTTTTCCTCCTCTGTGGATTCTTCCTGGATTCTTCCTGGGACAAAGGTTTTAAACCAGAGGTGATATTCAGCAGGCTCTGACCAGTTCTGGAGAACCTGTAGTGGAAATTTTGAGTAGTTTGGAGAACTGGCTAATACCACCTTTGACTGGAGATTTTACAATATCCTTCCCCTGTCATGCCCACCAAGCTGTGCCCATAAAACTAGTAGTAAAAAAATTTGAATCCCACCACTGATTTAAACACACACAAAGAAACACATAAACACAGAGATAAAGCTTAAACTTTGAAGTGCATATGTCTCTTAATAATAGCCTTTCTAAGGGCCTAGTAAGTGAAAGTTTGCTCATTTAAAATCCAGCAAAAACAGTATGCATGTATATATACATGTATACACTATGCATGTATACACACACCAACACCTACAAAGACATACATATAAAAACACAGTTTATTTCCAGCTTGCCTTTTTCATTGTGATTTATTTTTAATAGACTCAGTGCTTTTGCTTCACCATTTTTTTCAGATGCCCAAATGTTATTTGGAAGCTGTGAGTGAAACCTTCTTCTCTTAGGTTACTGGAGTAAAAAATGGATGATGGGCCCAACAAGTAGCATAAGACAGACCTGAGTGGCCATTTAATTTTATATCAGTATAGAAGATAGTTATTTGGAGAGAAAGCAAAATGAAATATGTAGCACAATGATTTCAACCTCAGTGTCTTTAAGATAAGTAAATCTCAACTCTCAGCACTCCTTAGAGGTAACACATGTCTCTTTGTCTCCCCTCATCAGGCAGTGGGTGGAAGATGAGGAAAACTTACAGAGAGCTGCCACTGCTGGTCCCAGTTTTGGCTACCAAATAGCAGGGCAATCCCTCATAAGTGAGTTATGTAAAAAAAACTGTCTGAAGTGGTAAGCAATTGTAAAATATATTACTGTAGTCAGAATGTTCTGTGTTAAGCTAGTAGGATAATGGTTCTCCCCCCTTCAGAATTAAGCCTAAATAAGTCAAAACTATATAATACTAAGAAAAAACATCAACTAAATGTTAAGTAAGGCTGTTTTGAATCTAAGTATGTTGTGCTCCAAATATGTTTATTAGTATTTATTTAACTTGATATATTAGAAAATGTTCTACTCTGCATCAGAAAAATTCTCTTCGTCACAAAGACTATTTCATCCTCTTCACATATTGCATTAAAAACAGTGGTGGGATTCAATTTTTTTTTTACTACCTGTTCTGTGGGCATAGATTGATGAGAGTGGCAGGGGAAGGATACTGTAAAATCTCCAGTCAGACATGGTATTTGTCAGTTTTCCAAACTACTCAAAATTTCTGCTACCGGTTCTTCAGAACTGGTCAGAACCTGAATACCATCTCTGATTAAAAAGCATATGTCAGACACAAATAGGAATTCAGTAGTCCCTTAATATATGTATTGCTTATTTCATTCTTATTGCATTTGGGATTGGGAAGAGAGAATTTCCATAAACAGCAAGTAAAAGGTAGAAATTAAGTGGGGATTAACAGAGATGAGCTGTGGCTACAAACAAAAAGATTAGACAATTTGGAGCCAGTGAAGGACAATAGAATTAAGGATCTCCTGCCAGGGAGGGAGGGATCCTTTTCCTCAAGGAACTAAAGTAAAAAGTGAAACTTGGGAGTTAAGAGTGTTAAGAAAGGGAAGATACCTGGGAGAAAGAAAGCAGAATAAAAGTACTTCCTAAAAGGTTATGAAAGAAGGAAGGGAAAGAAGGGGTCAGCGTGAAGAGATTAAAAACAAAATCACAATTACAGCAAAAGCTAGAAGGATTCCTTGACTCTTATTTAAGAAGTAAGCAAGAGGTGAAAAAAGAGAAAACATGAAGATATTCATCCTGCATCATTCTTTAGCTATCAGGGAAAAGAAGTAACTTAAGACTGCAAAAGAATGAATAGTCTGATTTTTGACAGTGGAAAGAGAGGGCAATTGGCAAGTTTTCATACTTAGGAAATCACCAGTGAATCAACTGGGGGAAGATCAACACTTAGAGAGCCCAGAGGAGAAGCAGATTGAAGCAAATAGGCCAGGATGAAGGAAGTCTGACTCAAAAGGAAAGATCAAACAGCCATGTGGTAGAGAGTGAGAAAACTGTTTCATGCTTATTTGAGTTCTTGGGCGTTTGAGGAAATTTAGGTAGAATCAAATTTGTTTAATCATATACTGTGCCTCTGAATGCACCATGCCTTGAAGGAATCAGTCTCTGTGAGTAAGTGAAGGATGATGGTTACCAATAGAAGAAAATATTTGAAAATCAGGTTGAACTGTGGAGCTCTCTGAGCTTAGTTGTTTTCTTGCAGACATTTCATTTCCCAACTTATCCCAACCATCATCTGTGCTAGAAGGGTTTGCTCTCTATTTATGTACAAGTGCCCTGTCAGTGTTAATCTGAATTCTCTGAATTCCTTGATTGGGGGACTTCCTTCCTAGTCTAGTTCTCCATTACTACAGTACTGTCATTGGAGGCTTTCAAAAAAAGAGACTGGACAACCATTTTATCGGAAATGGTATAAGCAGGGTCTCCTATTCGAGCAACAGTTAGACAAGGTCCTTTCCAACTCCATTATATTAGGTTCTAGTATTAAACTTGGTGTTAATATTTGCTTATCTGAGTGTCAATTCTTGGCAAGGATGTATTGTGGCATTTTATCATCTTGATTGTCTCTTTTGAAAGATATGTAGAAGTTATTTATTGCTGTGTTAATGTTGATAGCTAATTTGTCTGAGTGCTGGACTTCCAGGAATTCTCTCGCATTTTGGACTTATCTTGATCTAGGATGCTCAAAATTTCCAGATTAAAACTATGGTGAAGTTTATGTGTTGTGTGATTGAATTTTTATCATGTCTTCTGACTGTTAGTTGATGTTAATGGATGCACTCTGCTGATCTTCTGCCTGTCTGCTCTACTTAGTGGCTGTTACAGTCCTTATACTTTGTTTTCTTCTGAGACTACTGGATCCTTTGTTGGAAGATATTGTATCAATCTGTTTACTTTTCCTGGTGTTCAGGATTATTGCGATGTGTTTGTGCTCATTCTTACTAGCTTCTCTTGTGGGAGCCTAGGTTGTTACTTTGGTCATGGAGCATTTGGTTAGTGTGGGTGGTTTTATGATAGACTTGTGTTTTTAATTTGCCTCTGCCAATGTGGACATCCAGGAAGGGTAGAATGTTGCTGCTTCCTGCTCTTGTGAATGTTATTCTTTTGAAGATGTTGATACAATGGGATTTTTCAGCAAGTCCTCTCTATTGTACATAAGGACATTCATCTCATTGAATTTATTTATTGAACTGCCTAATTAATTGAGTTCCCACAGCTAACATCCAATCAAAAGTTTAAAACAGTCCCAAATTTTAGTGAAATAGCATATGGAAAAATTCAAAACAAAAATGATACAAAAAACTGAAATGATAATGATTACTAAATATCTGAAAGGTTACTCACAGGTTTCTCACAGAGGGGGTGAACTGTGAAAGTAGTAGAACTTGAAGAAGTGGATAAATTGACTTGCTTGGTTAGAGCATGGGACTTGATCACCTCTTGTCACCTCACAAAAGCAGGGACACCTGAGATAGATCAAGTCTGGTTGAAGGTAGTCCTGAAGAGTTCAACAGCTTAGTGTTGATTATTTTTCTAGCTGGGTGAACAATTGTTTATATCTATATTGTATTCCTCTAACGCTACCAGTGAAACCATTCTATTTATAAACAATGAAGTTTTTCTTATTGGATGCCAAAAGAAAATGATCCTTTATGATTATTTCTGATGGTTAATGATATAACAGCAGATCTTGTTAAAAGATCTGGAGAGAGCATGTTTGAGTATTTCAAGGGTGACAACTAAGTTAAAAAAGTTAGCTACCAATTTGTCAGTATTTTTAATATTTTTATGTTTAAGTGTTATACATGATGTACCATCATTGGGTTTATATGTGTTGTTCTGCAGTTAACTGGCATAATTACAGTAGCAATAAGAACAGTAGATCTCAAATTTGTTCTGAAAAACAGTAAGGAGATTTCCTTTTTACAAAAACAGAAGGCAAAGCAATAAAGGGGATCTGCCTCAAAACAGCTGCTATTATTAGATATATAGATCAAACATTAATCTGAAGACAGTTTTAACAAATTGTAAATGTATGAGATGGTCCATTCAGTCTTAAGACTACAAAATCTGGCAGAAAAATCCTAATAACAATTAGGTAGCAGAGAGTTACTGTACATAAAATAGTGCACCTTCTAGTGATCATAAGAATATCTGAAACTGAGGTCTCATAGACCTAAACAAGTCATGTTTACAATGAACACAATTACAATATTACCATAGTACAGCAAAATGTCCTTTTTGGTGGTAGAAGGAGTGAAATTTCATTCTTGCATTGTCAGCTGCTGTTCTTGTGTTCAAAAAACTATGAAGTCAATGGGATTTTGGAGATGAGCCAACCTCACTTTCTCATAAGAAGAAAACTTAAGACACAGACTCCCTTGAAAGCTTGCTCGCCATTCCTCCTCCTTGTTTTGCATTTAGTATGCTTTAGGTATGTTTTTATAAACATTTGAAAACCATTGCTATTTTTTTAAAAAAATCTAGAATAAAAATTCTTCAGCTGCCATGAATGAAATGAAATCATACTACAAACAAATGCAATGAGGCAAGGTCCCTCTAGTATACCTTTTTCAATCCTTCCTTGTTCACCTGGAAAGAGTGATGAGAAATTTGGAGCACTGGAAGTATTGCAATGCTAATGCAAGTTTACATTGCTTCTGAGGTGAAGCCAGTTGTTGTATGGAAAAGCCTTCAGAATGACTTTATGTTATAAAATTCAGTATAAAAATATAGAAATGAAAGCTACTTGGTTCCAGACCTATGTATTAATGCAAGGAGTATCAATCATGGCTTAAACATTAGTACCATAAGAAACCCTTGAACTTGGCACAATTGACAGAGAGCTTCATAGCTGAGCATTGAAAGGCAGGTGGTGGAAATGAACAAGTTTTGGAGGCCTCTCTTTGAAGAACGAGATGCCACTAAGTATTTCTTACTTCTTGGCCATGATCCAACACACAGCTTTGTGAACTTAAGTCCCATTACATTTCAGATCTCCTAAGAACCTGCTGGGTTCCAATTGCATTTGATCCCATTTGCTTGAAAGCAGGGTAATTATTATATTCATTTATGGCAACTAATAAATGATAAATGGCAGGTGGCTGATGAGATATGATTAATATGAATAGAAGGCAGGGTATTATTAAAAACAATAACAAGCATACTGAAGGAAGCTCCAGAAAGCCAGCAAAAGAAGCTGCCTTCAGGATGACAATAGTCAAGAGAGTTCTTTATATTTTGACAAAAGCTTTTCTGATCTTAAGAATTTTTGAGTTGAAAGATTGATTTGAGCTGCAGATGCTCAACTTGCCTCTTACAGTAGAAGCAATTTGCACATCCTTAATTCCCTTAGAATGATTTAGAAGAATTAATGTGATTCAAGCCCATAAAGGCATTTTTGGCACGCTAATTGAGCACATTATTTTTATGGAATATTATATTGCTAGTTAGGAAAAAGGGAGGGGAAAAGGGAGGGACAGCTGCTCCTCCTTCAGTCTCCTTTCCTTTTTCTCCCACATGTGTTTTCTTTCTTTTTCTTTAAAAAAACACAGATTCTGAAAATATTGATAGGCAGAAATAGTAATGTTGATGAACCATACATGTACATTGATAGGAGAAGAAAAAAAAATAGCAGCTGGTAAGAAAAAAATGGGAGAAAAGATAGACTAACAATGACTTTTCTATAGTAACTGCAAATATAAAATTGAACTTATTTTATGACATGATGTTAGTAATGATGTTAGTAACTGAGGACAACTTTCTTTGTTGTGGAGTTGGAAAGAAGTATAACTCAACATTCTCTCAGCAGTTGAACTACCAATACAATTAGTTGTAAACATAGCTCAGCAGCCAGAATTGTCCACACTATTTAGGGAAATGTACCATTCAAGAGTATGTGTGTTCTGACTGTACACAAAATCTGTAAAAATATACTAAAGATCCCTACCTGATTAAATTAGTTATTTACCAAAAAAGTTGTTTACATGTTGTAGGGAGAAAGCCAATGACGTTTTCATCTGGAGCACTATTTGATGCCTTTCTACTTCTCACAAAATTGAAAGTCATAAGATAGACAGTGTCATAACAATAAGTAGCTGGTTCTTCCTAAAATGAAAGCAATGCAGCTGGACAATTAAATGATATCTGTAAAGAAGCTTTGTTAAGGAAAACCTAATAATAATGCCTAAAAGATGGCATAAAAAGAATGTAAAAAAAAAAACGTCTTCTTTTAATCAAGATTGTGCTCTCCCCAAATCCAAAAACCTTCTGCCTCCTGTTTCCACAGCTAGTTAAGATAGGTAATTGAGAAAAATGGTCTGGCCCAACAGCTTAATTCAAAGAAGCAAAGAGTTTAGTCTGGAAAGAGATCGAACTGAAATCTTCACTAACCTCTAATCTTTGCAGTCTAACCTTCCAAATAAGTAAAAGCAGAATGCTGATAAGTATACCATACTGAGTGAGAACCTGTAAAAATAACAGTGGACTATGATAAATGTTGGTTTAGGTGGATTTGGATACAGGGGAGCCTCATCTAGTCTTCCTTGGAATAGATAATAAAATGAAAATACTGGATGAGCATCCTGTAAATTGTAAAGTCTCCTTCCACTTAGGCTGGCTCTCTGGTGACTTCATAGACAAATTTGTGTATTTGAAAAAATACAACTCCTCCCAGGAGTTTTACAGGTAATATTCTCAAGGATTTTATCAACTTTCTAGGATACAATTCTGATGACTTTCTACCCATTATTAACCAACATTGTTTAGCTTTTCCTTTCAGCAACATTAAGGCAGGAGCTTCTTACAAGATTGGACCTGGTTAGTCTATGTATGGGAGACCAACAGACTGTAAATTTTGCGAAAAAAATATTGGGAAGTAATGAATGACAGGCCACTTCCAGAGGTGGTATTCAGCTGGTTCAGACTTGTTCTGGTGTACCGGTAGTGAAAATTTTGAGTAGTTCAGAGAACTGGCAAATACTACCTCTGGCTGGCCCTGCCCACTTGCCCTCGCTGTTACCTCTCCAAAATTCCCTTGTTTTTTTTAGCTCAGCTGATTCGCACAACAGAGCAGATTTCCATGCCTCAGCTGAGCTAAAAAACATGTCAACTCACCAGCATTGACACAGATGGCGGTCTTTGAGCCCTGCGCACGCACATGAAGCACGCTGTCATAGAATTTGGAAACTCACTACAGGCCACTTCTATATTGTTACCAAATAAAAAGGCTGGGAGATATTAAAAAATTGACCTTCAAAGCCATCAAGTACTATTGCTGCAAATACTGTGCATTTTCACTGCTAAATATATTAAAAAATGGGGAATTTTTTTTCTTATTCAGATTTCCAGAGTCCATTTGTCAAGTGAAATTAGTACAAGGCATCACAGCCATTGTTAGTCTGCCAGAGTTGATTAGCTTGTGGCTCTCTTCTTGGAATGTGCTCCTTAACTTTGAGAGGCTAGGTTTGCCCATAATTTTAGCTCAAGTCAAATAGAAATCAAATGACCCAGTTAAAACTCAGAACCAACATCTGTCATGGCTGGGGACATATTTGATACTCATTTATTTGGAAAAAAACAATTCATTGTCACAATACTATTGTGATAGTGTACTAATATATTGTTATCTTTTAGGATGGAATTAAAATACAGAAAGACTAGGGAAGCAATAACTTAATGGCTCACAGTTAAGATAAACATTTCAGGTTCTTTAATTATTTATGGGGGTCACAATGCAGTAAAGAGTATGCCATGATATTAGCTCTCAGTTGGAATATCAACTCTTATCAGATTAATTTAAGTACAAAGACCCATGCATACAATTGGGCTGCATAGCACACCAACAGTACATGACAAAAGTGTGTGTGGACATGCATTAATGAGTTTTCAAAAAGTCACTGTCTCTGAGTTACATTAAATAACCTTTGGGCTCATGCTTTTTGCACCATGATAAAAGTCATTAACTCAAGTTAGATGTAGAAGCAAGTCATTTTGAAGTGCATTCTGACAGCTGGAATTAAACCGGAAAATATCAACATCAAAATAAAACTCCAGTCCTAAACAAAATTATTAAGGGATGCATGATTGGCTTTGTCTATGTGTGCTATTTAAAATTGATCCCTTTAACTTGGTTTTTAAGTCAATGTTTTATAAATATGCATCTTTTTTACAGTCCTGTTTAGATTGTCTCAGCTTTATGAATAATGTTTATTTTAAATTTATTAACTGTAGATGCAGCTCATTGACTTTTTGACACAGACTTGGATCCAGGCCTAATATATTTATAGAAGACTAAATGTATTTGAAATCCTTTTTATTTCATTGGATACATGTATCTAAGTACAACCATGTTCAAATTGAACATTTTAAGGAATGGACAGATTTATACTCCTTGCAGACAGCATTCTTTTAGCAAGTTATTGATGCCACCTGGAGGTTTACCTGTGTCATCAGGGTCACCTAAGTAGTGCAAATGGATGTGCAGCCTTCTTGGAACTGTCACAGTCCCTTCAACAGTTCCAAAAAGGGGTGGGATTCAACCAGTGTTACTACTGGTTTGGTGAGAGTGTGTTTTGCATGCACACGCTTCTCGTGCACATACACCTGAAGTGTGCTGCATGTGTGTGTGCAGCATATGCAAAAAAGCCTCAGCTGTGCCACCCAGGTAGTTGACAAGTGCTGCATGCAGGTGCACAGCATTTGAAAATCCTCTTCTTTCCTGCTTTTTCAACCTCAGCTGTGTCGCGCAAAGCAGCTGAAGTTGACAAAGCAGGAAATAAAGGACAGCCAAGAGCCCGGGCAGGCGGGTAGGCCAAACAGACAACCAAAAGGTCATCTCAGTGAACCAGTTTGGTGTCTGCTGTTCTTCAGAACTACCAACAGAGTGGCCGAACCGGCATCATCCTACCCCTGCTCCACACCCATTTGCACAACCCAGGTGACCCTGATAACACAGGTAAACCTCAAAGTGGCCTCAATAACTTGCTAAAAGAATGCAAATGACCAGCTGTCTGTCTGTCTGTCTGCAAGGAGAATACATCCTTCCATTCCCCACCATCCCAGTCAGAGGTGAAGAAGCTTCTTGGATGAGAAGTGAAATTTTCTCAAAAAAAAAACCAGAAAGTCCAGTTGCATCTTGAAAAAGTATCTTTGGGACAAAGCTTCACTTTGGTTAAGCTTAACACCTGGTGTTTACCAGATATACCCAGATCTACAATATGTGCATGAATGAGTGTCGGTTTTTTTGGCAATAGTGCTGAAGTGGTTTATTATTGCTTTCTTCCAGAAACTCCAACCTACATCCCTAGGATTTCTTAATCATCCAAATACTAATCAGATCCAACTCTTTTATTTCTTTCAAGAATAACTAAGGTCAGCTAGAAATTACAACCTACTTTTGACATGATAAATCAAGATTGATTGTAATTCTCAGTTAGTTTTACATAGCAATATAGAAAGCTATAGTAATATCACTATACTTATATTCTTGCGTTGACCCTCTGGTTGATCACTGAGGCCTTAAGGCTCTTTATAAAACTTATTACAGTCCTTCTAAAATTGTTACTAAACATCTCTTGCAAACCAGAGAGGTGACAAGAAATGACAACATGTCAATCCGAAAAGACTGAGATCCAAATATACTATTTCACTGCTTGCTTAGATTCAGCGCATCTCCATCTGATTGCTAAATGCATCACTGAATGCCCTGCTTAAAGTATCCCCTCCCTTTCATTTAAAAACAAACAATTGAAGGCCTTTTTCAGGTGAACAAGTAGGGAACATGTATAACAGTTCCACATTGTCATTTTTCATGTTAAAAATTGATGTGCTTCTGTTTCTCTCTGAAGCATAACAAACTAATGCTTGGTTAGTACTCAGCATAAGAAATGTATGCAACGTGCACTCCAGATGAGTACACTAAGCAAAACTGTATTTGCATTTTTGTATTTATTTGATTTGTCAATCGCTCACAAGACACGGGTACAAGAATAAATATAGTTTTAATACATGAGATAAATACTTATAAGAGAAGTAAAAAACAATAGGACAGAGATGGTAGGCATAACTGGTGCACTTATGCACGCCCCCTACAGGCCTTTTAGGAAGGGGATGAGGACAGTAATAGACAGTCTAAGGTTAAAGTTTTGGGTTAAAGGTCTTGACAATTTAGCTTGTATTTTATTTTCTGTTTTTTTCTGCCAATATGTAAGACAGAGCATTTATTTGTTGAAATTTGAAGTTGCCATTCCTTTGACTATTCTGAAACATAGTCAAGGTCTTTTTGGAGGGTAGTAGTATTGCCTGTGGTGTTGAATAGCTTTACATCATCAGCAAAAAGAACACAGTTGCTCTTAATATGATCACAGAGGTCATTTTAGAGTATGAAGAAGTTTGGTGCCTTAAGACGCTGCCTTGGACAACCACTGGTGACAGGTACAGTATTTGATAGGACATCCCAATTTTGACCCTATTGTTGTTCTGTTTTGACCAGGAACCTGCTTCTATCCAGTTCATGTAGGTGTCAGAGAGATGACCATAAAGCGGATTCTAGTTTCTAAAAAGGATAGTTGTCATTGTACCATCTAAATTCAAAAAAGGTTTCTCTTAATATCTATTAGAAGTCTATGATAGGACATGTGTCCTATCTGCTTTGCCCGTGTGTCAGAGTCGATTGTGTGCTAAACATACCCGCCGCAGTTGCATCCAATTACCTGTACTTATAGCAGTCATGTAATGAGGGCAGATTGCAAATTAACAAGGCAGTTAAGTTTCATAATGCTGATCTCCACTCCTTTCAGCTACTCACTCTGTACGTATGTTTATATCTCTCCTTGGAAATACCCAAACTGATGCAATCTGTTTATTAGAAGAGTAGTTGTTTTGTCCTCTAAGTGGCCGTTAAATACCAAACATGCCCGAGGAAAATGGATTGGTTAAGAAGTTATTCTATAACAGATGACTTTACAGTAATGCAGCTTTAAAGGAGATTGGTCTGTAATTTTCAACCTAGGCTGGGTCTCCTTTTTTGTAAATGGGGATGACCAGTGAGCTTGTGACCACCTCCTAGATGTAGGCAAGGAGACGGTCTTGAAAGATTTTCAATATGTAATGCTCTTAATTAGAAGGTTTTTGGCTTCTTATTGGCCAGTGGGGTGATAGCTTTTTTTTGAAAGACGAGTAGCCACATGATTCCACTGGTCCAATAAGATAGAGATGATTTTAGATGCGCAGTGTGTTGTCAACATAATGTCTTCTGATAAAATCAAGATATGTAATTAGTCATTGTTAATTGATGCGCTTGACTAGGACAGTGACTGGCTTTGAAATCCATTGCTGTTCGACAAAATACTGAGCCCAAAGAATGTGATTGAAGAAGGTGTTCGGCATTATAATGCGTGTGGGGTCACTTGCAGGTCGTAGTTGCATTTAGGTCCATTTCAGGGGTGGTATGGACCTGAGTCTTATTAGATTTTTGCCTGATTACACAACATTGTCTTTCTAAGAAAAGCAGGGTGCAATTTGTCCATAGAAGGACTGTATCTTCCTCTCTGTTTTTATGTGATTCAATTTTAGTTGCAAATACAGTTATTTTATCTGTCTCGACGATACCGTCTAGCCACAGCGATTTTTATGGCTTTTAAAGCTTGGCAACATGACCAGATTTTTGGTCTTTTCTCCAAGTGATCTCTGTTTCTTAGACTTGAAGCTTCCTTTATTCGTTATGGGTGATCTAGTTTTCCTTGGTGTTGTGACACAGCCAAATACACAGATAGGTGATAAAATGGCCGTCACAGCCCGGAATATTTATAGTTTTGATGGGCTCTTTTGAATTTCTAGGTAAGTAAATGTTTTAATGCGGTTCTTCAAAAAGTATTGAATCCAGTGAAATCAGCAAGGAGAAGAAAATATTTGCCAATCCAAGGCTTGTCCGCGGGAAGAGAGATCATTTTGTTATAATGATGAGAAGATGAGATTGAGGCAGTATAGTCTAAGCCTTAGAATCTGGTTGATTTACTAGTTGTTCCGAGTCCACACAATTTGGTACGCATTATTATAGGAAGGTTGCATGTATGGGGTTCAGTTGCTACAGTCGTTTTCCCTTAGAGTCCAGATATGAGTTAGATTTTGAAAGTCCAGCCCAAAGAAAGATATAAGCGCTATGTCGAAGACATCTCGGGCAGGCCAAATTGATCTGCCCGATGCTCAAATAGTGAATTATTTTCAGATTGGTTTACATGTTCCGGTTACCATAATCCCCAGGGGCCGATCCCCGCTTGTGTGAAAACATACCCGTAACGCGCTCGCGCGATCCAGCCCAGACCTGCCCTCCATGATCTAGGTCGTCTACAATCAGTGGTCAATGAATCGTTGGATGCGTTATGAGAATTACCCCGAAATCCGCTCGTGATCATCCGCTGACTAATGCCATAAACAGACATCATGTGCTGCGTCATACGTCACTCTCTTCTAAGCTCAGTTAACTAATCAAACCTTCCAGTTATTGGTCTCAGGGCGTCGCAAAACTTCAAGCCCTGTGTCTTAGAGTTCAGTTTGGACTGTGTGCGTAACTATTGGAGTGGTTTTTTAGATGTTAATGGTCAGATCGCCTTTTTATATGAAGATGTGAAAAAAGTAAAAAAGTATAAAGAAAATAAATAAAATGAGTGTAATATGATGATTGATAGTGTATAAATAATAGAAGTAAAAAGAAAAAAATGAATGAATTTATAGATCACTTGTGGCCTCTCTGCTCAGCGAATTTCGACGCGACATCTCCTCAATCGTTCGAATTGTCTGCGATCTCATGCATGTAACCCGGGTGATGGCTATGATAAGTCTCTTCTACTGTGAAATGGTCTAATGGAGTTCAGTTAGAGACTGTTGAATTGAGCCATGTTTTCTATATGGCGTTGTTTCGGTCCTTAATTAAATGTTGGCGTTCGTGTGCTCAAAGATATTGCGATCTCCGAAACAGCAGATATAATAAGCTCTCAAGCCTTCGATTACTATATTGTACAGTGCCGTTTTCGCCGTTGTGTGCTAGCTGTTAGTCGTGGTTGAGAACGCGCAGTTAGTATAGTTTTGAATTGACGTTAGTTGGTGCGGCAATGCCTATGCGCTAGTCTAGGGTGAAGGGACGTGTGTGGTGTTGGGTCGAAGGAAGGTATTGCGGATGCTAGTAAGTTCGATGGCTATGGGTGACTTTCTTTTGATATGCAGATCTACACGGTTAATCCAAAGACATTTTTTTTCTGGTTTGGAATTGCTGAATCAGCCTGATGGAATTCTGTTTCCATTTCGATTCCTCCAATTGTGTATTGCACCATTCATTACAATCAACTTGACCCAAAGAAGGAGAAAAAAACACGGCAAGACCAATTCCATGTCAGTTCAATTGTACCTTTTGATCCATGACTAGAAACTAAATATGTTTTAAAAAACCCCACTTGATGTGAGTCAGGTCTTTTCTTGATCAACTAAATTTCATATATATAAACACATATCCATTCGTTTAATTTCTGCCCCACGCTACAATGATTAACATCCCTTTGAAGGAGCCTAGGAAGCATTTTCCTATTATCTATTTTATTCAGAACGTTCCTCCATACTACTACATCGCTTTATTGAGTATTATCCTATATAAGCTACTCCTTTCCACACAGCTGCTAAAAAATGAAAAAAAAAAAAAAAAAAAAAAAAAAAATAAGATTATATGAATCAATTTGCCAATACATCGAACTTGAATCAGACCAAACTTCACCCCCTACCTCACCCTTTTTTTAAAAAGCTATGTACATATGAAATAAGTATTGGTCTGTCACACAATGTCACTACTTGTCGGGCCATCAATCCCTAGTGTACTTTACTTGAGTAAACTTTCTCACTTGATAGGCTTTCGATCTCTTAAGAAAAAAAAATACTCCAGATCTCTGACTGTCTATATACCTACAGCCTTTACAAAATATGTTCGATTGTAAGCTTTTCTTTAATACTAAGAAGCAGGACTACAAGGAAAGACTTAAGAAGATAATAAATGATTCAGAATTGTTATCGTTATCCCTGTCCTTGTACCAGTCCCTTGCTCTATGAGTGCTACCTTTATGGGCTTTTTCTGAAACTTATGAGGTTATTGTATTTATGACCTCCTCAATGTGTTGATATAAAGCAGGTGATTGTTTCCTCCCATGTCTTTGGGCCCGCGGATGGCAATACTCTTTATTCTCTAGTTTATGCCAAGTCGAAGACGAATTAAATTATTTGGGGCAAAAAGAACTTGTTTAACTTTTTCCAACTATTTAAAGACCATACAGTTATGGGCCAGATCTCTGCCAACCAGCGAAGAGTAGTACTAGTCGCCCCTCCCGCGACTACTGTATGCGCATATAAGGCTCTTTGCTATGTGACTCTGCACGACTCCTAAGCGCCTGCATTTCACATCGCTGCATACGGGATAGCGCATGCTTCATATCCACTTTTGTCCCTCTCAGTTTTCTTTTAAGCGCTAGCTTTTTCACTCCAGTCTCCCTCATGCTCTCTTATCTACTTCCCATTCTATTCATTGCTTGCCCATTCTAAAAACTTTCTTCAATACTTGGCTTAGATTTGGGAGAAGTACGGCGGTAGGAGGTGACAGAATCTCTCATAAATATGCAAAAAAATAGACTCGTAAACCGATCTTTACTCTATCATACACCAGAATTTGGCTTTATTCTGTCAAGATATAGCCTTTAAATTGTATATAAAAATATCAGACTTTCGCAATAGTTTCATGTGCTGTCCATCTATTATCCTCTTGTTCGGATAGCCAGTTGTCGACTGCCAGCAACCCGACCATATCGGCGTGCACGCCAAAAATCACACGACGGTATCACATGACTACAGACCACTGGCAATGGTCATAAATGTGCACAATGCCCAAAACACCCCAAATCATACAATACCTCCCACAATTACGTCGATTACCTTATATGGTCAATAAAATCGGTGAACACCCAATAGTTGCAACCACTGTTCATAACCGATTTGATAGTCATAACAAGGCACTCAAAAGTGAAGATTATCTGTACCTGTGCTTCCTTAAGGCATTGAAGCAGATCTGATTTTTTTCATATCTACTGTCACCAGGTACTATGAAGCCCTTTAATATGGATAACACGACAGACCTAGCTGTCGTAGAAATGAGCCGTTATGCTTGTATTAACGTCTGACCTGTCCTCTGCGTACAGACCTACAGGAATGGGTCCCTCTACACTAACGACCAGCCCTCTACCATTCATTCCGACTCAGCCACTCGTCTCATGTCCCTTTCGATGCCTGCCTGCTCGCTGACACCCTGAAGTAATAGTCAGATGTGTGCGTGTCGCTAGCAGATGCGCCACGCAAGTACGCTTCTCTGTTTCAGACCAGCTGTGTGAGAGACGTGTGACAAGATCATGGCCATTCAGTTGCCCCTCGCGCTTCAATTCATGCAAATAGATGACCGGTAAGAAATTAGAGGTGGCAATGACAGATTTATTTTCCTGCACCTTCACCAACTGATCACCGCATCTCTGATGGGCCATGAACTTGAAGGATCCCATGAAAAAAAAACTACAATTCAAAGATGAGCACCCGTTGTCCTATACGTAGGGAGAGGGCGGAAAGCTTATGTGCAAACCTAGACAGCATATCTAAAATAGCGAGACTCTCGCTCTATCAACCCTAGGGCTCCAAAAAACAATTGTGTTGTGATATGCGCTACGGTCAAACTGGGCTCTAGCGATCTATCCGTTATCCACAGTTTGCAATTGTGCCTTCACTCGGCCGGCACATCTTATTCTAGTTACTTTGTGAAAGGTAATTTTGGCCCCACACATCAATAGCGCAACGGACTTGTGCATCAAAGATTCTGAGTGCCTTTTCACGATGGTTTGTGGGCCTTGGAGAAGATCTCCGAGTGTAACCATAGTCCCTTGGGTAGTCTGCACAAGTGACTTAAGGTGGCCGGTCAGTCCTAGAGCAGATAACCCTGACTACTTTCTTTTAGAAGGCCAATCCTGAAGGATGAACATACAAATACTTATGGACCACCTAATGAGAAAATCTCGGGCATAGGTTACCAATTCACTGAGAAGGCACCTTATGTCTGGGGAATTTTCAATGCTGATGGGAAAGACAACTCCAAAGCAAGTGTAAAAAGAAGAAAGGGAGGCAGAGAATGAGGTTGAGCTGGATGGTCCAGTCTTCACTAAGCAGTTGGTGTTGAGGCTTAAATGGGACTCTGGGGGATGAAATTAGTGAGGACAGGAAGGCCTGGAGTGGCATGGGCGCGAACGTTTGTTCCATGGGCTCAAAATGGGTTCAGGACAACGACCTTTGCAACTAACAACAACCAGAGACTGATAGAATTTGTTTGGTTACTGTTATTTTTCCTTCTCCTCTCTGGTTGAGTCTGAGTTTATGTTTTTAATTTCTTTTTTAATCCTATGTCACAACTAGATCAATATGTACAAGTTGGTCGACAGTACTAATAATAAATAGATAAGGAAGGGCAATACAGGGATGGATATAAGTGGGAAGGACTTATCGACTTGAATATAAGAGTATGTTAATATCTTTTCTTTTTCTCAACTATTTGTGAGAAGATTTTTGCAATCCTCTTGTGGTTACTTTGTCAGGGTGGATAATTCAATGTGGATTTTTTTGTCCTCCTATTTAGGTAAAAAAGTAAATATGTTTCATTTACAAATTTGAAAAATGGAAACTGCAATGAGTTTACTATTTTGAAAATAGGTATCACCTCAAACCAATCAAAACTCCCTTTATACCAGAACAGATTTCTTATAATGAAAAACATAAATTCTAGATGAGGGTTTCCTGACAATTTTTCTTTTCATTTACCACTAAACTTTTATCTTTGGGTTTATAAAACTACCTTTAAATTGCCATTATGGAAA
>BHFT01021334.1:0-19722 GCA_004320025.1 Laticauda laticaudata
GGAGGAAGGAAGGAAGGAAGGAAGGAAGGAAGGAAAGAAGGAAGGAAGGAAGGAAGGAAGGAAGGAAGGAGAGAGGGGAAGGGAGGGAGGGAGAAAGGAAGCATATAACTAGGCAGCCTTAAAAATCCAAAATTTACAGACCAGCACTCCATACTGTTGATGCTGGATTTTAAAGCAACAGATTTTGCATTTGGGCTGTTTGGCAATGTGTGAAAAACAGAAGTATGTAATGAAATTTGTGGAAAAAATATATTAAGGTATTGACCACTTCTTTATAAATGCAGAAATCAGGGTTCAGCCTGAATAAGGGATCCATGTTGATTTAAGAGGATCTGTTTCGCTATCGCAAATGTGATGACATTTGAAAGGGTGGTACTGTTATAATTTAGCGCAAATTAATGGTCACTAAGCTTTTATTTTTGAATTTCCAAGAAGCCTGTTCCTTCTTTAATTCTTCTTTTCCTTCCTTCCTTCCTTCCTTCCTTCCTTCCTCCCTCCCTCCTTCTCTTCCATCTCCTTCTTTCCTTTCTCCTTCATCTCCCTCCCTCCCTCCTTTTTTTCATTGACTGAATAAGCTATTATGATTTTATGAAATCCTGACAGGTTTACTGAAACAAGAGCAAAATGTGACCATTTGTAATGCTAAGAAAAAGAGAAAGGAAGAAAACGTGCAATGAGCAACAACGGTTTTGTTTTTTTAAAGATCATTAAAAAAGTGTCTTCAGATTTTTACGACAAACAAACTTATAATTTCTCATCCCCTCTTTAATTACATAATGCCTTTTGATCCCATATGCATCACTTTTCAATTGGCAAATCCCAAAATCACCATTTCCTTTTCATCCGTGTTTGGCCCAAGATCCAGAAAAGGTTTCCAGCCTTTGATAACAGGACTTAATTATTTTATCTCTGGTCAGATTTTATCATTTCTGCTAATTCTCCCACCTTCATCTTCCCGTTCCTCCATTCCTTCCTTCACCTTCCTTTACTTTCCCTATGCAATTAACAGATTCCTCTTTTCTTTTTTTCAATTTTTCTTTCTTTTCCTCGGGAATGGACACAAAAGTTTTATCCACAAGGCTTTGAAAATGGGCCTCTGTAATGAGCATCTATGGAAAAAAAAAACAGCTTACATTTAGAGAAGACTTGTATAGGTTTCTAAAGTATTGAATACTCTTTTTTTTTTTTCCTCTTTCTCTCTCTTCGAAGCTATCACCAAGAAATAGCTATGTAACTGGGGTGATACATTATTTCTCGCTGAGGCTGCGAGTTAGGCTGCCCTCTCTCTTTCCTCTCATCCCCAAAATGACAGGTGAACTGAAGTCTGACATGTTAAGTTGGATGTGATGCGTAGCTGTTTGTTCATTATCCTAATTTAATGATACAGTCACACCTAATTAATCCATGTCTGGGGTTTTTTTTTCTCGTGCAATGCGTCTGGAGCCGGGAAACGGCGTAAATTCAAGAACTAGCTTGCCTGGTTTTTCTTTTTGTTTTGACAAGGCTGTGGGTATTTGTGGTTCAGCTTTGCCATAGGGCCCATGGTGTAAAATTCTGATGGGTTTATTTCCTGCCCAGGAGGGTTTTTGCATGAATTCTGACAGTTTCCAATGAAGCTCTGGCAACAGAGACACGTGTAGGACAGGCTGGTAAACATGCATGCCGGAGATAAAACTTAGACATTTCTGAGATATAATTTCCTCACTTTGGCTAACACCGCAGAGGCTCAATATCTCACAAATCCACTAATTGCCCAGTTGGTTCCTGGCTATTTCCTGCACTTTAGAATTTGGCATTTTAGTTTAGTTCCTTGCATTTCATTTTTTTTTCTTTTTAAAGCCAGAAGGACACCATCAAGCTATCTTCCACTGGAGAGCTGGAGGAATTCTCAGGTTACAATACTATGGTGGAAAGCATTGAAAGGCCTGGTTATTTTTAGGATGTGTTTTTGAAGGTCCACCAGGAAAAAATGAGAGTTACTGAGCTGACAAACTTGAGAGAGGGGGGAAAAAAGAGTGCAGAGAAGAGTCACAGAGATGATGAGGGGGCCTGGAGCCCAAAGCATATGACAGAATAACAGAGTTAGGAGGGACCTTGGATTATGAAGAATGCTTGCAGGAATTGGGTCTGTCTGATTTAATGAAAAGAAGAAAGTATGGGTGACCTGATAGCAGTCTTCCAATATTTGAGGGGCTGCCACAAAGAAGGCCAACTTATTCTTTAAAGCACCCAACGACAAGACAAAAAGCAACGGATGGAAACTAATCAAGGAGAGAAGCAACCTAGAACTAAAGAGAAATTTCCTGACAGTGAGAACAATTCACCAGTGGAACAGCTTGCCTCCAGAAGTTGTGGCTGCTCCAACACTGGAGGATTTTAAGAATAATTTGGACATCTATTTGACTGGAATGGCATAGGGTCTCCTGCTTGAGCAGGGGGTTTGACTAGAAGATCTCTAAGGTCCCTCTGTTATTCTGTTAATCAAGGAGAGAACCAATCAAGAACGAAGGAGAAATTTCATGAGAGTGAGGGAATTTCGAAGTCGTGGGTGCTTATATCACTGGAGGTTTTTAAGAAGAGACTGGATCATCATTTATCTGGAATGGCATAGGGTCTCCTGCTTGAGCAGGAGGTTGGACTAGAAGACCTTTAAGGTCCCTTCCACCTCTTTTAGTCTGTTAATGTGGACTTGTGATGACAAGTAGCCCTGTTAGTAGGACCTAAACATTCAAATTACTCACTTCTAAAGGCTAAATCGTCTTTTAATTCGTTTTACAAGATGAAAAAAAACCACAGAAGTTTTTTTTAAAAAAATTTTCTCATAGCTTCATACATGAGAACCTCTGGCCAGGTTTGAAGAAACTGTTTGAAAAGCAACCAGTCACAAGAGGTGATTTCCAAATGTCCCAGGGCTGTGAAAATATCTACAGACCCCTCACATCCCAGACATAAACTGTTTCAACTCCTTCCCTCAAAACGACGCTATAGAGCCCTGCCACAACCAGCGACAACTGAACACAAAGAGAGTTTTTCCCGAATGCCATCACTCTCGCTTAAACAAATCATCCCTTAAACACTGTTCAATTTATTTTCGAAGTCTGCATGATTATTACTCTTAATCTTCTTATTGTCCTTTTCCCCCATCCCCTCCCACTTGTGGACTGTATGACTGTAACCTTTGTCCGCTTGTATTCTTATTGATTTATATGGAGTGTTTTAGCTCATGATTTGATGGCTTTATTGTAACCCGATTGACTATCATTAAGCGTTGCTGCCTTTTGAATTCTTTGATGAATCTTTTTTGTTACAGTACACTGAGAGCATTCTGCACCAAGACAAATTACCTTGTGTGTCCAATCACACTTGGCCATAAAAGATTTCTATTCTATTTATTCTATTAAAATTGACCAGTTTTTTAGCCAACTCTGTTTATTTCCTCACAAACTTCCCCATATTATCATCATTAAGAAAGAAGGGTAAATATCATTTTAAACTCTCCCTATTGTTCATTTCAAATAAATGCTTTTGGAGATTGGTCGATGGAATTAGCCTTGCTTGCTTTTTTTTTTTTAACACAAAGGAAAGGGACATGGACAAAAGTAAAGTACAGAGAGTCCTCGACTTATGACCAGAATTTGCAGCCCAAAGTGTCTTTTGTTAAGTGTCAGACAGTTGCTGAGTGAGTTTTGTCTCGTGTTTTGATCTTTCCTTGATCATGATTGTTAAGCGACATCAACTGCACTTTGTTAAGTTAGGAACTTGGCTCTCAAGGGCATCTGCGCTTCTCCAGTTCGACCCTTTGCCCTTTCACGAAGGTTGCAAACAGGGCCCAGGGACCACCTCGCAACCATCCGTAACATACCGAGTAAACAGTTGCCAAGCACAGCCGGATATTTTGTTCATTTAACTGTTAGTAATTATGAATCCATTGCCAAGCATCTGAGGTTTTGAAGCAAGGTTGTAAAGTGTGAAAATGAACCCTACGTCTTTTTGTTGGTTTTCATTGCTGTAACTTCAAAATGGCCTTTGTGTAATGCAGGGATGGGCCCAGGACCATCAGGGAGTGGAGGGCTGCCTTTGGAGATTGTGGAGGCTGGCAGCAGTAAGGAAGAGGACCCCGAGGAGCTTGTGCACAGTGCACGTGCATGCAGGGCTGCTCATAGGAAAGAGCAGCTGCAGCAGCAAGGGTGACTCAGGAGTAAGGCTGCAAGGTAATGACCCCTCCCTGAGAAGATAAAAGCCAGCTGAGAAACCAGAGTCCTTTGCAGGAAGCAAATAAATGTTTGCACTCAAGCCTTGTGGATGTTTGGACTCTCTTAGTT
The DNA here is from genome assembly GCA_004320025.1 of Laticauda laticaudata. Lineage (NCBI taxonomy): Eukaryota > Metazoa > Chordata > Lepidosauria > Squamata > Elapidae > Laticauda > Laticauda laticaudata. The sequence goes on from BHFT01021334.1 coordinate 4,323, forward strand.
TGCGGTTGGAGACTCTTTGTGTTTGAAATATTCTTTGGCAACTTTATCTAGTGTTCTTGGCAGCCTTGAACCTTGGCAAGGCTCATTCTTATCAGAGACAATTTGTTTAAAACAGCCTTTTAACTGCGAAGGAACTGAATTCATAAAGAATCATTAAAAGGTTTTTCTATTACTTCTGTTTCATGTTTGTTTCCTTGGAACAAGGTTTGGGTCAGAACAAATGTACATTTGAAAGGGCTAGATGAGTTATTAGTGGTAATGAACATGATTTCTCTACAAATGCTGGGACTGCCTTATAAGCCACAACAGAACTTAAATAAAGCTTAGTTTCATGCCAATATTTTAAGTGCTTTCTTGCCAGGCAGTTTTAGTTAGGAACATCATTTGCTACATTCAATCAAGCCATCTATTTTAAATGCTGATATGATAGATGAGATGAGATGAGATGAGATGAGATGAGATGAGATGAGATGAGATGAGATGACACAACACAACATGGCAATATGAGGGGTCCTTGGTTCTCTCTAAGCTTGGATGTTTTCTTGCAGATGTTTCATGACCCAAACTTGGTAACATCATCAGTGCTAGAAGAAATTGGAATTTGTGGAGAGAAGGAGAAAGAAAAGGAAAGGGATAGGAGAAGGAAAAGAACTGTGGGGTCTCTGAGATTGGTTGTTTTCTTGCAGATGTTTCATTACCAAAACTAGGTAACATCATCAGAGTGAGAAGGGATTGGGCAAGGGGGTTTGCAGAGAGGAGGAGGAGGGGTAGCGGAGTGGGAGGAAGAGGGGGGAGAACAAAACAGAGAGGAGGAAGAAGGAGGAAAAGTTGCTTACTTGCTGATGTTTCATGACCTAACTAGGTAACATCATCAGTGCTAGAAAGGGGTAGAATTACAGAGCAAACTCCATTTCTCAATAGCACTGATGATACCCATAGCAATAGCCCTTAGACTTATATACCACTTCACAGTGCTTTACAGACCTCTCTAAGTGGTTTACAGAGTCAGCCTCTTGCCCCCAACAATCTGGATCCTCGTTTTACCCACCTCAGAAGGATGGAAGGCTGAGTCAACCTTGAACCGGTCAGGATTGAACTCCTCGCAGCGGGCAGAATTTAGCCTGCAATATTGCATTCTAACCACTGAACTCTACAGCTCCTTGATGTTACCTAGTTGGGTCATCAAACCTTTGCAAGAAAATCACCAAGCTCAGAGAACAGCAAGGACCCCTCATGTCAACCCTGAGCTACAAATATTCTCCTTTGTTGGCACTGATAGGATAGTTACGCAAGTTGTGCTGGACCTTACTTGGTTATCTAAGATGAGAAGGTCTTAATCTACCTGAGTTTGCCCAGGACCGGTAGTTCCCATGTTGCCTTATCAATTGTGACCATGGCTTTTTTGGTTTACGTGTATTGTTTGTTGGTTTCATTGAGAAAGGATGAAGGATGATAGGGGTGAATGGAAGTCTAACCACTTGAAGAAGCTCTTATGTGTTGAAATTCACAAGCTTTGTTTGACCTTGGATGCAGTTGTGAAATATTCCAACATTCCACCCTTTATGTTGTGAACAAGGTTGGTCATGTATGAAAGGAGTTAGGGAAAAAATGTCGAGCAGTGTTTCTCAACTTTGGCATTTTAAAGATGGGTGGACTTCCAACTCCCAGAATTTCCCATATCTGACTGAGGAATTCTGGGAGTTGAAGTGCCCACAACCTCAAGTTACCAAGGTTGAGAAACACCAAACTGTTGAGGAAATAAGATTATTTCCTCCCCCCAAAAAAACATGGTTTCTATTCATACGTGAATGCCCTGATATTGGGTGAGACTTGTTGAGACATCAGCCATGCATTTTGGAGGTCTTCTTCTAGGAACTCATCAGATTTGTCCACAGCTAGTCTTGAACAGCTGTAGAAAGGAATCCTGGGAAACAGTTGTTCGATGAGATTCAGTGGTGTTGCAACTAACTTTCGTGTAGCTGTTGTCTGAAGAAAACTGGAAATACAATCTTTCAACTTCCAAAGATCTATCCATCTTGGAACATTGCCCAAGCAGTCCAAATGAACTCTTTGTCAACTGGAATGGCAGACTTTGGCTTGGATTTATAAGAATGTCAGAAGCCCCTAAAGATGAAGCAGGTTCAAACTCCATCAGATTTTGCATCTTCCAATGATGGGATAGAAGACACCAATGAGACATCTGCAAGTCAAACATGACCTACTTCCTACTTTTGTTCCATCACACATAAAGCACCCATGCAGTCTGTAATCCAGCATGTAACATCATTTATCAGGATGGCTACTGCTTTGTTAATGAATGAAATTTGACAGGTTGATTGTTTTAACTGAATTTTCTCCTCATTTTGAGATCCAACCTCAAACTAAGGAGAAATTTCCTGACAGTGAGAATAATTACTCAGTGGAACGACTTGCCTCCATCCAAGTTGTTGGAGCCTCCATCACCATGGAGGCTTTTAAGAACAGATTGGGCAACCATTTGTCTGAAATGGTACAGGGATTTCTGCCTGAGCAGGGGTTGGACTGGAAGACCTCTAAGGTCCCTCCCAAACTCTGTTATTCTGCATTTTGCAAATTTGTATGGATGTCCGTCTCACGAAAGGCATAGGTCCCTAGCTGAACGTATTCTCAACATAGCTTCTCTATAAGATATGACATTGTGGACTGGAGAGTGGTGGTCTCAGACAGCACAATGATGGGTTTTAAAAGTAAAACAAAACAAAACAGAACTATGAACTGAACCCAGTATCAAACTGGCAACCCATGATTTTTGGGTTGAATGTTCAAGTTATGGCTCTTTTCGCAAACCACATTTAATCTGAACATTAATTTTCTGCGTTCGTCCATCTCACACAGTTGTAAGCTTACCCAAGGAGATACAATGCTATGCACCCATTTAACAGGGTTTGTGCAATGCTACACACCCATTTAACACACACACAAACCCTTGCAAATTAGTTAAGGCTAACTACACCTGAGATACACTATTTTGGAAAGACAGCTGGAAGTTTTTTCAATCATTTTGTGCAGCGTGCTGGGGTGAGTTTCGTTGTTATGGTTGAAGAGTTGTAGGAAAGAGAAAGCAAACACGTTGGAAACATTGGGACATGCTGTACAGTTCCACAACTGAGATTGTCTGTTTCAGTATTTGGCACACAACATGGTGATAAGAAAAAGGATGAAAAGTAATGAAAGACTTGAAAATGAAGGTCCTTTTTTAATGCAGAAAACAAGGACTGCTAAATTTCAAATCTCAGGCAGGTTTTGACAAAGCCTTTTCTAATGTTTTGTGTCTTTTTGGTCAACTCCATATACACTGATCCACCCAGACTTGTGATTCAGCACATGGGTGGCATGGCCCCTCAATGTTGCACATTCACATTGTTCTGTGATTGAATGCATTTACATGGCCAGTTAAACATCAGAACTTATGTGCAAAGTTCTCTAGATTAAATGTAGCCTCCTCTAAGCTAAATTGTGATTCTTCTGGAGCAGAGGGAAAGGGAAGGGAAAGGAGGGAAGGAGGGAGGCAAGAAGACAGGAAGGCAAAAGGAAGGAAGGAAGGAAGGAGGAGGAGGAGGAGGAGGAGGAGGAGGAGAAGAAGAAGAAGAAGAAGAAGAAGAAGAAGAAGAAGAAGAAGAAGAAGAAGAAGAAGAAGAAGAAGAAGAAGAAGAAGAAGAAAGGAACAAGGGAGCAGGAGGGAGTGAGGGAGGGAAGAAAGGAAGAAAGGAAGGAGGCAAGAAGGTAGGAAGGCAAGGAAGGAAGGCAGAAAGGAAGGAAGAATAGAAGAAAAGGAAAAGAATGAGGGTGGAAAAAAGGCAGATAGGAAAGAAAGAAGGAAGGGAAAGGAAGGGGTGGAGAAATGAGGGAAAGTGGGAAGGAAGGAAAGAAACATGATAATTGCCTTGGAATAACACATGTGAGAGAGAAATACCAAAACTAAGCAAATAAACAAACTAATTGCTTTAGTCAATACTTCAAGCATGCATAAATTCAGGCAGATGATGTGGAAAAAATAGAAAAATGCCTTACAATCACGACAATAAAAAGCACCAAATCAAACTGAAACCAAGCAGAAGCGTTTTTCACTACCTTTCATAATTTGGTGGCAGCTCTGCGCCGTTTTGTAACTTCCAGGAGAGAATAGAAGAATGAAGTCTCCTATTCTGTTCTTAGCACTCCTTACATGACCTCTGTATTTAGGAGGAATCTGGAGTTTAAAAATGCGATTAATCCTTGTCTAGATGACATCCAAGGTCCCTTCCAGCTGTATTCTATTCTATTCTATTCTATATTCCATTCCATTCTATATTCCATTCTGTTCTGTATTCTATTCTATTTTCTATTTTCTATATTTTCTATTTTCTATATTTTCTATTTTCTATTTTCTATTTTCTATTCTCTATTCTCTATTCTATTCTATTCTATTCTATTCTATTCCATTCCATTCCATTCCATTCCATCCCATCCCATCCCATCCCATTAGTAACAGCAGGAAATAAAGAATCTCAGTTTTGGCATATTGTGTTATGTGAGGCTAAACCAGCTGGAGTTGAGGGAAGAGAAGAACCCTGCCAGAAGGAGAGGAATATGATTTTATTCAAAAGGATGAGTAGAGGGGCTTATTTTCACTGGGTACCTCCAGATGGCAGCTGAGAATGTTTTCTATTCAGTCTGCATGGGAAGTGATAGTACCGTTTTATGCTGCACTGGTGAAGCCACACTTCCCAAGGAGCAGCTGATATAGTTCTGTAGAGGAATTATTGAGTCTGTTATTTGCATTTTGATAACTTTCTGATTTGGTATGGCAACCAAACAGGATAAGTAGAGACTTCAACGGATGGTTAGGACTGCAGAAAAAGCAAGGATTGGAAAGTCCCTGGATTAAGACTCTTAGGAGGGATGTTTTTAAAGGGTTTATGTGGATGAGCTTTATTGAACAAGGCTGCTTGAAGGGATCTCCTTGATGATCAAAACTGATCAAGAAGGATGGCACTGATCTTACTCACAGGGTGATCTAGAGAAAACTGTAGATTCTCTAAGGGGATACCACAAAGAAGAGGGGTCAACTTATTCTCCAAAGCATCCAAAGACAGAACAAGAAGCAATGGGTGAAAACTAATCAAGGAGAGAAGGAATCTAGAGTTAAGGAGGATTTTTCCAACAGTGAGAACAATTAACTTGTGGAACTGCCTGCCATCAGAAGTTCTGGGTGCTCCATCACTGGAAGCTTTGTGGAAGAGACTGTCTGAAATGATATAGGGTTTCTTGCTTGAGCAGGATGTTTGACTAAAACAGGGCTGTCAAACTCAATTTTATTGAGGGGGTCATCAGGGCTGTGGCTGACCACAGGTGGTGGGGGGAGGGGAGTGTGACCCACTGAATGGGCATGCCAATCTGGTTGGGTGTGGCCAGCTTGACACCTCTCCCCAAACTGCTGGCATGTTTCCTTTTTGCATTGAGTAGGAGTGGAGGTATGCTGCCGGTTCACACCGGTTCTAGTGATCTGGTAGTGCCGCTCAGCAGTTGGCCTCACACCTCTTTCTTTCCTATATTTCCTTTGTTTGTAGCTCAGCTGATAGGCATGGCAACGTGGATTGCCATGCCTCAGCTGTTTTACTCATCTGTGCTGATGGTCAGGTAAGTTTTCATGCTTAAAATTGCCCATTTTAGAATGCTCCATGTGCACCCACAGAATCGGTCGTAAAATATTTTTAATTCTACCACTGTTCAGTAGACTGGGCTGAAGCCATACTGGCTTGATGTTTCCTCTTACATTGGGTAGACTGGGTGGAAGTGGTATGGGCCGGCCCCTTATATTTTCCAGGATGGCCCTGTGGGTCACATCCAACCACATCACAAGTGTGATGGCCCAGGGTGGGATCCAAAACAAACACAGTCACAGAAAACAGGTGAAGTCTCTTTTATTCCTTCACTTTGCTTCCAAGCTCCGAATATTTTTGGCGGAAAACAGAAAAACTCCCACACAAACAGTTACATGAAGAAGGAAAAAAGCAACATAAACCAGGCAAGATGAGGGCTGGAGGATGTCCACAGATAACACACATTGGGAAGGATGCCAAACTCAGAGAGGAACTATAAACTAGAGATATTTACACACTTGGTTTCCAGTGTTTGCCAGTACGCAGGTCCAAACTCTTACTCAGTTGTCACAGCTGCAGCCCATGAAGAGGCCCTCTCCTCCTGAGGAGACCACGTCTCTCCCTTGTCCTCTCCTCCCTGCGTGCCCTAGGATGGAGAGGGGATGGACCTGGGTCCTCCTCTGACTGCTCAGCTGGCCTCTGCCCTTCCCCATCTTCCTGCACAACCTCCAGAATCACATTTCCATTCCCTGTCGGCTGTTCCTCCTCTCCCTCAGTCTCTACCAGGGGCATGACAACAGGCCGAATCCAGCCCTCAAACCTTAAGTTTGACACCCCTGTGTTACAATATTAAAACTATTCACATTTGTTGTGGCCTCTCAAACAATTATCAGAAAATCTCTAAAACTTGACCCCAAAGGGGCTTTTCCAAGATGCAACTGGACTTTCTTGGTGTCAAGAAAGCCTTTTGAAAAATCACCTACAGGACAACCATGATCTGGATGACTGAGAATCTTACCTAAGTCCCTTCCAACTTTGTTGCTCTGTTGCTCCCTTTGACTCTGTTCATAGACTGTTTTGCAAATTTACTTTTTTTTCTTGGATTCAGAGGGAAGATGAAGAATTTGCCAAAAAGGGAGAAGAACATCTTCCCAACACTGCAATGCAGACTAGTCCAGTAATCCTTTCTGCTTCCCCAATAATTTGTTTTTCATACACTGATTAATTGATGCTAAGGAGGAGGAGAAGTTGTAGAGTAGACTATGCCAATCAGTCTGGTTCCTCTCTTGGTTCTGTCTTCAATGTTCTGCTTAGAATTTAGAATAGAGAATATTGCCATTGCATTGCCTTGGAAAGCTCTGGAATATTTTCCCCCAGGCTTCTGTTTTTCTTTTCTCTCCCTGGTTCTATCTGATCGCTTTCTCTTTCTGATCATCCCAGTACAGTTGAGTAGAGCAAATGATTCTTTTTTTTAATTACAGCAACAATATAATCTCCTGTTAATCACCAACTACATGTGCTCTTTGCCTCTCTTGCCATGCTTGTAAATAATAATGAGGAGTGCTAGGACTTTCTCATGACCAACATTAGGAAACCAGGGGGGTGATTCAATGGGTATAACAACCGGTTTGGTGAGTGTGTGCTGCTTTTTCAGGTTTACCTTCTGCTGCAATCCCAGTGAGTAAATCGGCTGAGGGGCAGCAATTCACTGGGCTGTGCCAAACAGCTGAGCTGAAAACCCTGGAAATAAAGGAGAGCAGAAATGGGTGGGTGGGGCCAAATTGTCACCATAACAACCAGTTCATCAAAACTGGTCCAAACCGATAGAATCCCACTCCTGGAGCAAACCCTTGATCATCTTCTGATGTTCCCTGCCAGCAGTTTGGATACCTAATTCATGTTTTCGGAGGCTATATCCAGAGGGAATTTACTCAAGAAGTAACTTGTACTGAAGCATTCAGCTGAAAAAGATGGCAGCTAGGTGTTCCTTCAAAACAAAAATAAATAGATTGCAAATGACTGATGGTGTTACTAATTTAATTTATTTTGTTAAATTTGTATTGCTGCCTATTTGCCATGGTGACTCAAGGCGACTCACAACATATACCTAGTTGGGTAATGACCAACTGGGTAAGCAAATAATCAAGCTCAGAGAACACCAATGACTTCACAGTTCTCCCTTCCTTCCTTTCTTCCTTCCTGCCTCACTCACTCCCCTTTCTTTCCTTTCCTTCCCTTATTCTTTCTTTCCTTTCTCCTTCCTTCCTTTTCCTTTCCCTTTTCTTCTTTTCTTTCATTCCTCTTTCATTCATTCATTCTTCCTTCCTTCTCCTCCCTCCCTTCCTTCTTTCCTTTGCTTTCCTTTTTCTTTCTTTCAAAAAGAAAGAAGAAAGAGAAAAAGAAAGGAAGATGAAAGGAAGGAAAAAATCCTTCCTTTCATCTTCCTTTCTTTTTCTCTTTCTTCTTTCTCTCTCTCTCTCTCTCTCTCTCTCTCCTTTTTCCTTCCATCTCTCTTTCTTCCATTTCCTTCCTTTCCTTTTGTCAAAGCCTTGTTGTATTAGGAGCACACCAAGGATTTGGGATGCCAGAATTAACCACGGTATTAAAAATGCAGTGGACAGCACAGGGTGGAAAGATTAGTTGGAAGAAGAGACCCATGAATAAGGGTTAATTACATTCCAAGAGGCCATTGGAAGGAGCAGGCAAGGCAATGGCTCTCTTTTCTTCAAAATGCACTAAAGAGCTGGAAATGGGCTTTGATGAATTTTAATGGGATGATCCTGAATTTTATGCATATTGCAGCTCCTGATGGGAAGAAGTCAAGGGATTGTTGAAAGGAATTCTATTTGCCCTACTTTTAAGTTTCACAGCTCAGTTTCTATCCCATTCTCCCTATTTAATTCTCCCAGCAAACCTTTTCTTGAGGGGTCTTTGGTGCTCTCTGAGCTTGGTGGTTTCCTTATCGACATTTTCTTACCCAAGTAGGTAACCTCATCAGTACGAGAATGGAGTGGGGTTTGGGAGGAGGAGGAGGGGGAGTGTGGGATTCTTGTGCTCTCTGAACTTGGTGGTTTTGTTGCAGACATTTCCTTACCCAAGTATGTAATGTCATCAATGTGAGAATGGAGTGGGGTTTATAGAGAGGAGGAGGAGGAGGTTGACTACAACTACAGTAGGATTCTTTCATCAGTGTGAGATTTGTGGAGAGGAGGAGGAGGAATTGGGGTTTGTAGAGAGGAAGAGGAGAAGAGGAGAAAGAATTGTCATACTTGGTCCTCTCTGAGCTTGGTGGTTTTGTTTTAGACATTTCATTACCCAAGTAGGTAACATCATCAGTGTGAGAACAGAGTGGGGTTTGTGGAGAGGAAGAGGAGATGAGGAGGGGGAATTGGCATCCTTGGTGCTCTCAGATTTTGGTACCTTTTTTGCAGATGTTTCATTACCCAACTAGGTAACCTCATCGGTGCTAGTAGGGAGTGGGGTTTGTTCTCAGTTTCTATTAACTGAGAGCAAACCATCCCTCCCTACTAACCTTGAGATGTTAACTAGTTGGGTCATGAAATGTCTGCCAAAAAACCCACCAAACTCCAAGGGCTCTAGGAACCACTCCTTTCAACCCCTCAACAACAAATCTTCTTCCTTCTAGAAACCCTTTGTTCCAAGTATCCTCTTCCTGTTTCTTTATATCCAGGCCCTTATTCTACAACTCCTCTTAAACACATATAAAACAACTTGCTGGAAAAGACAGAAATGGTGACAGAGCTTTGTGTATGTGATAGATTTTCCCACTCGCTCAGAGTTGAAGTCCACAGCTCCTAAAGGGGCCACGATTGTCCACCCCCACTCCTTGAGAGAGTAGGAGAAGAGGAGAAGCTTCTTGCAAGCTTAGCTAAAGCTTGTGGCCTCCCAGCCATTGCTGGCTTGCTCGGCAAGTTAATTCAATAAGACAAGTTTAAGCCGGAGAATCATCTAATGCCTTTTTATTATTCAATCTGAAGGAGAATTCCGAGATTTTGGGAGAGGCAGGCCATTTGGAAATGTATTAATTCTCCCTCCATTTCTTCCTTGCTTGCAAGTTGACCCTTTCGGGCTGTCGTTGCCAGTTGTGGATTATTACTGTTTGTTTTAAGAGTTAAGGATTGTGTGTCTCTGATTTCTCGTTAGCTTCCAGTGGGGGCAGTCAACACCCAATTTTAGCTCACCGACTAAAATTAGTCTGTGGATCCAGAGAGGAAAAATAGGGAGGGAGAGATTTTCTTGCCTATGATCAAGCCAAACTGCATTCTGCTGCTGGGATGGATTGCCTAACCCATCACTCTGAGCTCTGAGGGATGATAGAAACCTTCTTTGCTTTGGAGAAAGAACATCAAGGCCAAACATCGTAGACAGCATTGAAGCACCATGCATCAAACCAAGATTATATATGAATGCTGTACCTGAAACAAGGATTGATAAAACAGCAGTTACAATCCCAATCCTGCAAACCCAGTCTTGTTTGAAGCTCAACCCAAGGGCTTCTGAACATATATTTATTGCTTATTTTATTTATTTGTAGTCTGGCCTTTATTATTTTTATAAATAACTCAAAGTGGAGAACATATACAACATAGCTTCATCCTCCTATTTTTCTGATAACAACAACCTTGTCAGTTGGTTTGGGCTGAGAGAGACAGAATGACTGGCCCAAAGTAATTCAGCTGTCTTTCATGCTGAAGGTGGGATTCGAACCCACAGTCTCCCAGTGATTGGCCCAAAGTCAGCAGGTGGCTTTCATGTCTAAGACGGGACAAGAACTCACTGCCTCTTGATGATTGGCCCAAACTCATCCAGTTGGCTTTCATTTGTAGGGTGGAATTAGAACTCACTGTCTCTTGGTGATTGGCCCAAAGTCACCTATCCAGTGGCTTTTGTGCCTAAAGTGGAACTAGAACTCACCTCTTTTGGTCATTGGCTAAAAGTTGCCCAGGGGTTTTGTGCCTACAGCAGGACTAAAACTCACTATCTCCTGGTGATTGGCCCAGAGTCACCCATCCAGCTTTTATGCATAATATGAGACCAAAACTTCTGGTTTCTTCACATTTTCCTCTAGTGTCTTAACCACGAGACCAAACAATTTTTAAGTGAATCTGACTTCCTCAGTGTTAGAAGTTGGCAAAACAGGATCACATGACCTCAGGACACTGCATCCTTTGTAACACATGCCCGTTGCCAAGCATCCAAATTTTATTTAAGTGACTGGAAGGATGCTACAACTTTCATAAGTGTGAAAAAAAGCTTCCCCCCACCCCACTGCCTTCATAACTTCGAAAGGGCACGAAACAAATGGTTTCAAGTCCAGAACTACCTGAATGGATTTATTCAGAAAACAATGTAATCATAATTTAAGAAGGTAATCCTCTACTGTGAGCCACAGTGGTGCAGTGGTTAGAGTGTGATACTGCAGGCTGCTTCTTCTGGCTGCCATCTGACTGCAATTTGGCAGTTCAAATCTTACCAGGCTCAAGGTTGACTTAGCTTCCATCCTTCCAAGGTGGGTAAAATGAGGACCCAGATTGTTGGGGCCAATAGGGTGACTCTGTAAACCACTTAGAGAGGACTGTAAAGCACTACAAAGCAGTTTATAAGTGTACGTGCTATTGCTATGGCTCTATCTGTCTATCTATCTATCTATCTATCTATCTATCTATCTATCTATCTATCTATCTATCTATCTATCTATCTATCCATCCATCCATCCATTCATCATTCCAGATTGTTGGGGCCAACAGGATTAATCTGTAAACTGCTTAGACAGGGCCATAAAGCACTGTGAGGTGGTCTATAAGTCTACAGTAAGTGCTATTCCTGTCCAAAGAAATAAAAGAAAAGAAAAATGCTATTTCCTTGACTCAGCATTTTTTTGGCTCTGGGAGGATGGGGACCTCTTAGAGAGGGATGGAAAGCAATGTGAAGTGATATATAAGTCTAGGTGCTATTGCTATACCTTTCATACCTTCCTTCCTTCCTTTCTCCCTTCCTTCCTTGAGCCATAGTGGTGCAGTGGTTAGAGTGCAGTACTTCAGGCTCCTCTGCTGACTGCTGGCTGCCTGCAGTTTGGCAGTTCGAATCCCACCAGGGTCAAGGTTGACTCAGTCTTTTATCCTTGCAAGGTTGGTAAAATGAGGACCCAGATTGTTAGGGGCAAGAGGCTGATTCTATAAATGGCTTAGAGAGGGCAGTAAAGCACTGTGAAGCGGTATGTAAGTTCTACTCCTAAGTTCTGTCTATCATCCATCCCTCCATCATCCATCTCTTCCCTCTCTCCCTCCCTCCACCCACTCACCCACCCATTCTTCCATCTATCTATCTATCTATCTATCTATCTATCTATCTATCTATCTATCTATCTATCTATCTATCTATCTATCTATCTATCTACCTATCTCTATCTCCAGGTTCTGGTGGCACAGTGGTGAGAATGCTGAACTGCAGGCTAACTCATTGCTCACTGCCAGCAGTTCAATCCTGCCCAGTTCAAAGTTGACTCAACCTTCCATCCTTCCGAGGTGGGTAAAATGAGGATCCAGATTGTTGGGGGCAAGAGGTTGATTCTGTAAACTGCTTAGAGAGGGCTGTAAAACACTGTGAAGTGGTATATAAGACTTAGCGCTAATGCTATTTCTCCTTGTCTACCCCCAAACAAAGCTCTTTTTTTTTTTTAAGAAACAAGGAAAATAATTCCAGTTAAGGAATATGCATAGGATTGCAATCTCAAAAGTTGATCCGGCCGATTTCTTTCTCTGCAATTGCAACTTGCCCTGAACATTGGTGAAAAAAATATGACTTATTATGCACCAATGTTCAAACTGGGACAGCACCAAGGGTTGGAAAAGGGGGTGTGAAGGAACTCTGCAACCATCATTATACTCCATGAAAAGCGTTTAAATTATGGTAATTTGTTTCTTTCTTCCTTGGGGAAAAAAAATAAGGAGGCAGGTGGGTTACACACACACATATGCCATAATGGACGCCAGGATGGATTTTTTCCTTTCTTTCTGTTTTCCACCCCACCCCACCCCAGGCATCAAGGAATATTACTCTATGGCAGCAATTTTTTTAAAAATAGTCCTTTTCATTCTCCGATTGTGTTCAAAGCTAAGTGTTTATGTGCATCAGTGCACAGTCAGGGGTTTGGCAAATGGTCGAGGCAGCGTCTTTCTAAGTTAAAGAAAATAGCAGCCATAGACTGGAAAAAGCTGGAAAGCAAATGGACGGGAAAGATTGAAGGGAAAAAGGGGAGAGGGTGATGACAAACCCCTTCCCATTCACCCAGCTGTTGTTTTAATGCCGCAGAAGCAGAAAAAAAAAGAAAGTAAATAGAATTGCAAATTTGAAAGGGCTCTCAGAGGTTTCTAGTCCAACCTCTTGTTGAAATTTCTGCAAGAAAAGAACCAAATTCCGGGACCGCCAATGACCACTCGTGATTGAGAGCCTCCACAGACAGGTTGAATGAATGTGACAGGGTCCATTTTTTGCAACACAAGACTGACTCATAAGAGTGAAGACAAGAGAGTAACAGAATAGCAAGAGGGACCTTGGAGGTCTTCTAGTCCCACCCCTGCACAAGCATTGACTGAATCCAGGGGTGGGATTCTCCTGGTGTAACAACTGGTTCACTACTCACATGTGCACAGCTATCTCAATTACTGACCTTCAATGTTACTTCAGAGAAGTAACACAGCTGAGGCGCGAATCAGCTGAGTAGATATAGGTGAGTACAGTGCAGGGCAGATGGGTGGGCCCACATATTCTTTGGATCGAACTGGTTTGGAACCAGCTGATCATTGCAGCTAGGGGTTTGCCTGATCTGGTCTGAACTGGGAGAATCCCACCAGTGGTGGTATTCTACTGGTTCGGCCCGGTTCTGCCAAGCTGGTAACGGTGATGAGCAGCAGACAGCAAACTGGTTCTCTCCATTACTCTGCTGCCCGGGCTCCCATACTCACCCTTATCCTCTGCTTTTGAATGCTGTGCAGCAGCTGCTAAAGCAACTGGGAGAATGCAGGCTTGCAGGAGGTGAGTTGGAACACCTCTGGCAAAGTGCATGTTTCGCGTGCACATGCAAAGTGTGTGCATCCATGCAAAGCGCACCCACCAAGCCACGCCAACTGAACTGGTGGTAAAACATTTTGAATCCCACCACTGAATCGCACCCTGATTGTATCCTTCTGTTAAAGCAATTTAGGATTGCATTCGCCTTTTTGGCTGTTGCTGCACACCGCTGGCACCCCTTTCCTAGGAGGTCTGTAAGGGGCATGCATAAGTGTCTCATTGTGCCTACCCTCCCTAACCTATTGTCCTCATTTAATCGTACCTATTTTCTGTATTCTTACTCATATTTATACTTATACCTATTTTTTAAGCAATTGACAAATCAATCAATCAATCAATCAAATATATATATATATATAACTGGTTGTCCACTAAGACTCCAAGATCCCTCTCACAGTTACTGCTATTAAGAAGCCTGGTTTCACCCAGTCTATATGTGTACTTTGGGTTTTTCTTGCCTAAGTGTAGGACTTTACTTTTCTCTACATTTAATTTCGTTTTGTTAGAAAGGGATGTATTTGATGTAACCACTTGAGGAGAAAGATGTAACTGACTAGTGAGTCACTTGTAAGTTTTTGAGGGGCTGGGTGGTAGAAGAGGGCTAAAGACCACTGGTGGATTTAATGTTTCTTGATTTATCCTCATGACTTCCTCACTAATTGAAGTTGAGTGGCACTCAAGGGAGGTTGAACTTAATTCACTTGTGACTATGTAGGGATGCTAGGCTTATCCCCTTTTAACTCCACCTCCAGTTTCTGCCATCCCTTTCCCTACAACCCCTTCTATATGCATGTTGCAATTGAAAAAATGGGGTGGCTTTTAATTATGCTGGAGTGAGCATCTCCTGGATTGGATGATAAGGATTCCCCCCTCCTCCCTGCTCAAAGTCTCCCAGAAAGACTTTTCCATAAAATTTCTGTTGCAGAATTCTCAGGGAATATTGATGGCCATCTTGATGGCATATTTCTGACTCCTCTCCCTCTCCCCTGCCTTCCTCTAAGTGGAGAATGATTTGTTTGATAGAGCACAGTAATAAAATATGAATTCCTTTCTAATTATGGAAGCCGAACCAAAGTGCATATAATGTAACCATTACAATGCAAAAAGAAAAAATACATACCCACAATAGGCAGAAAGAAGGACGCCAATGGAGCAAAAGGAGAAGTTGAGCTGAATGACTGTCAAAGGATGCACATAGCCAAGGATAAGGGGGGAAAAAAGAGGCACATGTAAGACAGAGCTAAGACAAGCTAAGAGCTGTTTCTGAAACAAGTTTTAAAGATTGAGTGGGTGTGATGCGCGCGCACACACACACACACAAACAAACTAACAAACAAACAAAACAGACATACTACCCAGGAGACTGAGAGCTCTAGTCCCACCTTAGTGTGAAAGCTGGGTAGATGATTTTGGGAGAATCACCAGGAAAATCTAAATTTTAATCCTGCTTTAGGCAAGAAAGCCAATTGAGTGATTTTGTCCCAATCACCAGGAGACTGAGAGTTCCAGTGCCACCCTAGGCATGAAAGCCAGCTGGAAGACTTTGGGCCAATTACTAGGAGACAGTGAGTTCTAGTTTCACTTGAGGCATGAAAGCCAGCTCGGTGATTTTGGGCAGACTACTAGGAGACTGTGAGATCGAGTCCTGCCTTAGGCATGAAAGCTGGCTGGGGGACTTTATGCTAATC
>BHFT01021336.1:2236-21999 GCA_004320025.1 Laticauda laticaudata
GGGGGGGGGGGGGGGGGGGAGGGTTTGATGTCTCCCAGTTTTTATAAATTGCAGCAATAAAATAGAAGCCTTCAAAGAAGGGCTCCAATATTTTATTTGAGGCGGCAAAGAGACTGTTTTGCACAATTTTGCTTTAAAACTATTCTGGGGTGGGAGGGGGGGAGAGAAATAACTCAGCTTTCCCTTAAGCTTTTACCTGCCCCAGCTTTCTTCATTGCAGAAGATAATCAGAAATACCCAGTTAGATTTGGGTTGCTATATGCCACTTCAGATGCATCTGTCAATCATTGTTCAATCCCCACCCACCCCAGTATTTTTCCAGCAGCTAATCCATTTCACTGCTGCTCTGGAGGTGCTTCAAAGCTGCCAGAGTTTCTTCCCTCATCACTGGCTGTGTCCCCTGAGGTAATTTTTATAATCCTGTCAATTTTGTATGGAAGATGCCGACTGGAGATTGGAAGAAGGGTGGGATCCTAAACAAAGAGTCAAGAGTCCTGAAGTGACACCTACTCATAGTACTAATAGCGCTCTATAAAACCTTAGTAAGACCACACCTAGAGTACTGCATCCAGTTTTGTTCACCACATTATAAGAAAGATGTTGAGACTCTAGAAAAAGTACAGAGAAGAGCAACCAGGATGATTAGGGGACTGGAGGCTAAAACATATGAAGAACGGTTACAGGAACTGGGCTTGGCTAGTCTAGTGAAGAGAAGGACAAGGGAGACATGATAGCGGTCTTCCAATATTTGAGGGGCTGCCACAGAGAGGAGGGGGGTCAAGCTATCTTCTAAAGCTCCTGTAGGCCAGACAAGGAGTAATGGATGGAAACTGAACTGGAAGAGATTTAACCTGGAAATAAGGATAAACTTTCTGACAGTGAGAACAATCAACCAATGGAACAGAAGTTGCCCTTGGAAGTAGTGGGAGCGCCATCACTTGAGACTTTCAAGGAGAGATTGGACTGCCATCTGTCCAAAATGGTGTAGGGTCTCCCGCTTGGGCGGTGGGTTGGACTAGTTGACCTATAAAGTCCCTTCCAACTCTGATTATCTGTTATCGGTTATAGGATGGTGTTCTGAAGGGGGAATGTTTTCCCAGTTGTCTGGGTGCACACCTGCACCTCCTGGAGGGGAAAACAATATTTTTGCCTCTAATAAGCGGCCAACTCATTAACCAGGAGATCACCCTATGAGAGCAACTCAGAACAGTTGGTGACAGGATCTAGGATCAGGGCTGGGAGTGGAGAGGCCAAATAATTCATGCTATACCAGAGGTCTCCAAACTTGGCGACTTTAAGACTTTAAACTTGGCGACTTTGTGACTTTAAGCTATGCTGGCTGGAGAATTCTGGGAGTTGAAGTCCACAAGTCTTAAAGTCGCCAAATTTGTGGACCCTTGTGTGCTACACTCAAAGATGATGGATAACATTTTAATTCAGTCACTAGCAAAGGATCTTACAGAAGAAGAGCAGCAGAGTAGTTGTAGGCAGCTGCCTTGCATGGTATTCCTCAGCTTCTTTTTCGTCAGTATTATTAAAATATTTATTATTATGAAGAACATGGTCCTGTCTCCCTTGTACTCATCATTTGCTTTAATATTTGTTTCCTTTTGCAGTTATCGATATCCCTATGGTGATAGGAAAATTGTGTTTGGATTCTCCCTCCTCCCTTGTCCTTAGATTTCTTTGTAAATGTATGTTTTCTTTCAGTCCTTCTTCAAAATCT
Organism: Laticauda laticaudata; assembly: GCA_004320025.1. Lineage (NCBI taxonomy): Eukaryota > Metazoa > Chordata > Lepidosauria > Squamata > Elapidae > Laticauda > Laticauda laticaudata. The sequence goes on from BHFT01021336.1 coordinate 3,963, forward strand.
CGTCATTTCTTTAAAGTTACTGCTACTCTGGAACATCTAACCCCACCCCCAACAACTCCAAGATATCAGATCTGTTCTGATCCTGATACTTTGGCAAGGCCTTGCAAGCCTGGGTTTACCATCAAATTCAGGACCCTGGTAAAGTGGTTTCCTGTTTCTTGGTTATATTGATTTGGGAAGCCTGTTATGTGCTATTGCTTGGCTCCTTCTTTATGTTGTTTGTAGTTTTGCTGACTGCTTTTATTTTGTTTTTAATTGTTAGCCACTCATAATCATGTGGGGGCTAGTNTGCTGACTGCTTTTATTTTGTTTTTAATTGTTAGCCACTCATAATCATGTGGGGGCTAGTCTAGTGAAGAGAAGGACAAGGGAGACATGATAGCGGTCTTCCAATATTTGAGGGGCTGAGAGTAGAATAATAGAGTATTTGATTTCCATTGATAATTTTTGTGTGATTTTGTTGTCAGCACATTCAACCATGTAATGAAAAAATTATTTAATAAGAATATTTCATTCATTCAGATCCAGGGTATCTTATTNATTTTGTTGTCAGCACATTCAACCATGTAATGAAAAAATTATTTAATAAGAATATTTCATTCATTCAGATCCAGGGTATCTTATTTTTGTGTTCCCTTTATTTTTTTGAGCAGTGTATATATATATCTCTACTTCCAGGCAGCCATTTGCATTTAATATGCCAATAATGAAAACCAATACCACTCTTGCTTTATGCCATTTTACTTTTGTAATGATCAGAACTGGGAATCCATACCATACAAGACTTAAGCAAAAAGAGAAAGTCAAAGAATATGAGCCAGAAAAAGGTGGAGAAGAACCTCAAAACCCCCCCTGCAATAGCATGATGTAATAATGGTTGAGGTTGCCAGAAAAGCAAGAACCAGAACTTTGTGTCTCCCTTGACACCCAAAGCTGTAAAAGGAGGAAGTAAATATCACAGAAAAAGAATGATCAGAATTAACTTTTATATTGTACCTTGAACATCAGAACCTGTAAATATGCCTTTTAAAGCTTCCTCTATTGTTTCTACTTTATGTACCACCCCAACTTTTCTATTCTCCCTATGTTAGGAAATTCTGGGGAATGATCTCCCTTTAATTCATTTTATTTATTTTATTTTAATGTAGGTTTTTACTTCCAGAAAGGTTTAAGCAAAGTCCAAAATAAGCAGTCCAAAAGTCATTCACAGATAATCATCAGTTTTTCAATCGCAGGGGATATTCCCGAGGAACAAAAGATCCAGTGCGTCAAAAAGATTAAGTCATCAGACTTACATTAAATCCAGAATATTAGGTCAATTGGAAAAATGGGGGAGCAATAGCGAATACGTTCCAACAGATGGAAATAGAAGATATACCCTCTTCTTCTCTTTTGAGACTCAGAGGAAGACATACCAGGTTTCTGGCTCCATGCTTATGGCAGGTCTGAGAAACCACACCCAATTGCATGCTCTTGATTCCCTTATGAATTAACCAGTTATTAAAATGGTGTTATCTCTGGTTTATATTTTCTAACCGCAAAATACCTGTTAGGAGGCGACTGCGAGATGTCCAAACATATTGCATTTTTATATTGTATATATATATGCGTATATGTATGCTATGTGTGTGTGTCGTGTATGATATATAACACTCGCTCAAAAAATAAAGGGAACACTTAGAACAAACACATGGTACGACTCCACGTCAACATCACGAACTTCTGTGAACTCAAACTGTCCATCTGTGTGACAATCAGGCAACACTGGGGATTGACATCAATTTCAATATGCTATTTGTGCACTAAGGGAACAGACAAGCAGGCTAGGACAAGCATACGGCCGTTTCGGCAAGACATTCGCCAATAAACGGAGTGGTTCTGCAGGTGGTGACCAAGACACTTCTCAGTTCCTATGCTTCTCTGCGCAGAAGTGAGGTATGGGTCTAACGAAGCGGTGCTATCGCGAGGAATTTGAAAGATAGCTGGGGGCGAAAGTGTGTTAACACGGGATTAGGTCGAGCAGTAGGAGGTTAAATGGTCATGCGGGATCAGCCGGTAACGCTAGAGGCAGACGTATGGAGATACTTCAACTCGCAGAGAGGTGCGGTGAGGTAGTGGCTCAGAGTTTGGGTGGCTGATACATGTCAGCAGTGCGAAAGTACAGATGAGCAAGGTAGTAGCTTGGAATGGGAAGTTTTGGGCACTGTATCTGATTCGATAGTATGTGCGATAGGAGATCGTCGTTATGAGAGGAATATCTAGTAGCAGAGATGTCGCGTGGACGAGGGGTCGGCTTAAGTTTGTAGGAGATCTCAGACGGATCGGAAATGTGGTTTGTGCGCGGGAGAACCTGATGACCAGCTGTATAGAGGAGGCACTTGCAGGTGAACCAATTATTGATGAGCGGAAGAGGAGGTCCAGGAGCATATCGTGGAGGCTAGCAGGTAAGGCCAAGGTAGGGAAACGATGGGGCTAGCTAAGTGTAATGAGCGCTAACATCTAGCATTTGCTGCAAGGGAAGAGACGAGATGATGGAGAGCACTGGCCATAGGGCGGCTTGCAAAATGAGCCTCCAGAGGGCCGACAAAGTTCATAGTGGCTGCTCCAGTGGCACGAAACAGACTCATGGAGGTTGTATGAGGCCGCAAACGCCCTACAGGTGGGTTGTGCTTAACTGCACAGATCACACTGACAAGGATGTTTGGCATTTGCCAGCAGAACACCAAGATTGGCAATATCGCTCACTGGTGCTTGTCCATGTGCCTCTTCAACATGAAAGCAGGTTCACACTTGAGCACATGTGACAGCTGTGAACAGGGTCGGGGAGAACGCCGTGGAGACGTTCTGCTGCCTGCAACGTCCTCAGCATGACAGGTTTGGCAGTGGGTGTATAATGGGTGTGGGGTGGCATTTCTTTCGGGGGCCGCACAGTCCTCCATGTGCTCGCCAGACGGTAGCCTGAACTGCCATTAGGTACCGGCAGAGATAGAAAGATCCTCGAGACCGCCTTGTGAGACCATGTGCTGGTCGGGTTGGGCCACTGAGGTTCCTCCTAATGCTACAAAAATGGGCTGACCTCATGTGGCTGGAGTGTGTCAGAGTTCTGCCAGACGAAAGGCATTGATGCTTATGGACTGGCCTGCCCGTTCCCAGACTGAATCCAATTGAGCACATCTGGGACAGCCATGTCTCGCTCCATCCACCAATCCACCGTTGGCACCACAGACTGTCCAGGAGTTTGTGGGAATGCTTTAGTCGCAGGCTGTGGGTGGAGATCCCTCAGGAAACCATCCGGCACCTCATCAGGACATCCCCAGGCATTGTAGGAGAGGTCATGACAGGCACACTGGAGGCCAACAACATTACTAGAGCCATTTGACTTGTTTTAAGACATTTACATCAAAGTTAGATCAGCCTGTTGTCGGTTTTTTCGCACTTTTAATTTTTGAGTGTAATCCAAATCCCAGACTTTAATGGGTTGCTAAATTTGATTTTCCAATTGATAATTGTTTTGTGTGGATATTTGCTTTGTAGGCAATATCAACCATGTAATGAAAAAAGTATTTAATAGAAATATTTCATTCAATTCAGATCGCAGGGTGTCTTATTTTTGTGTCCTTTATTTTTTTTTGAGGCAGTGTATATATATAGGCTTCTCTGCAGGCACAGGATTGTTTGTGGCGTGCAATATGACTGTAAAATTATGACATTAACTGTTTCTTGATAACCACAGACTGAGTTGGCATTCACGTCATTTTAAGTTATAAAGTGTGGGCTTATAATATCATGATCTGAGGTTGAAAAACAATGAAGTCAAAAATCAGCGAAAATTAATAATATAGATTACTTTAGTATTCATTGAGGTTGAACCTTCAGGAATCTTGTATTTTTGGCTAGGTAGGCATCTATAAAAAGGACTTGAATTTAACCATGATGCTTTTTCATGTTTGAATTAATGATGCTGAGGTTAATTATAAATTAATTGAAAACATTGAAAACAATGTTTTTTGCACAAATTGTAGACTTCAAGAAAATACTTTCATTTAGTCTGATCTTGTAGTATTTATCCATAGCTGTCTTTTTATCATGATTTTACTGAAGTAAACCAGAATTGGTTAATTTCATAATTATCAATCTATAAACATAAACCTGGCACTTTCCTGAGAATTCTGGGCATGTTCTTAAGCATTCATGTAGATTGTTTCTTCCCTGACAATGGTTTCCTCTTTGGCCAAATGAACTAAATTAGATGACTCTTAGAACACACTTCAATTAGTCTTCCTACGTTAATACAGTAGACAGTCTCAAGTATCCTCTGATTGCATGAGAGAATGTGAGCACCCACAGGTCGACTGGTCGATGATACAAAACCCACATTTTGTACATCTGTCGCAAACATGTAAGATTGCAAGAATGCAATCATGGTCACTTGTATTATGATACTCATTTGTTTGTTATATTCCACTTTAAATAACTCAAGGGGACGAACAACCTCATACACGCTTCCTCTTACCTGTTTTCCCCACAACAACAGCCCTGTGAGGTGGTTCGGCTGAAAGAGATTGAGGGATTGGACCAAATTCATGGCTACCTTAACTTTCACGGGCTAAGGTGGGATTGAAACATCACAGCCTCTCATTCTTTCCAGCTATGGTGCCTTAACACTACACCAACTGGCTTTGTGTGTTTTTATCATTTGCACGCCCTTTGACCTGGGCCCATAGAACAATCATTGTCCAAGATTAGTAAATGAGGATAAAATGTAATTTAAAATAAAGGTCACCCACAAACTGCTCCAAAACAATTTGCAAAAGATTTATGTGCTTTCTAGAGTCTTAGAGATGACACAGCTGGTTAGACGCTTGGCTTTTACAAGCTGTTCATTTAGTGACTTTTGAAGTTAAACGGCATTGAAAAAGTGACCTTGATTCTTTTTCACGACTTACAATCGTTGTAGTATCCCCCATAGTTACGTGATTAAAGAATTCAGACACTTGAATGTGATGACCCAGGGGTGGCAAAAACGCAACACAGTCACATCGGTAAGAAGAGTCCCCTTTAGTAACCATCATCTTTGCTCCCAATGTCAGGGTTTCTTCCGCTAGAGAAAAAATCTTCCGAAGAACAGTAATTTAAGTGGAGGAAATTCGAGTTGCCTGGAAAAAAGTAGCTACCCAAACGTATAAGATTGAAAAATGCTACAGCACACTACACTGCAGTAATTAACTTGGACAGGAGCAAGGAGAAGGAATTGCAAGACTTGAAAGGCCAACAAAATACACACAGTTGGAAGAATACTAGGAACCAGACAAGTCCTCAACAATACCAGATTATTCACAAAATTTGCTCTCAACAGTTGTCTTGTGTCAATTCCCTTTGAAACACTGTGTTCCAGCTGCAGGCTAATGAAGGGAAGTCAGGGCCTTTCCTCCCCCCGTTAAGCCTTGAACTCAGTTGCTCCGCTTCTTTGGTTCTCCCTGCATGCCCTAGGTGAAGAGGGGGTGGGCCTGGATCTTCCTCTGAATTCCCTCTGCCTTGCTCTACCTTCCTGGCCTCTGATGCCCAGCTGAACTTTGCCTTTCCCCAGTTTCTTCCACAGCCACCAGAGCCACATTCCCACTCCCTGTCAGCTGCTCAGCCTCCCCCTCAGAATCATATTTCAACAGGGGCATGACACTTGATCACTGACTCATATTTATTATGGTCGCAGCACCCTGGGTTCATACGATCCTCTTTTGCAACCTTCCGACAAGCAAAGTCAATGGGGAAGCCAGGTTCACTTAACAACCATGCTACTAACTGAACAATGGCAGCGATTCACTTGACAAGTGTGGTAAGAACAATTGCAAAATGGGGCATTTAACAAATGTCTCACTTAACAACAGAAATTTAGGAATCAATTGTGGTTGTGAATCGAGGGCCACAATTGTAGGTGATTGCATCTCCTGCTTCAGAAACCATTGGTTTCCTTCCTTCCTTTTGAGATAAATCACATCTGTGTAATAATCAATACATGATCAATCCTATCGTATTTATGAGCAAGAAAAGTTATTTATATATTTCCATATGTGTGACTATCGTCTTCCACTATGCTAAACATGGTTAACTTTTACAGAGCGCATAAAATCTCTGGCACTACTTATAGGAATGATGTCAACCGGGGATTCACAAGCTTCAATACATTGAGCAACTTCATCAAAGAGCAACAAAAACAATACTTCGGGGAAAACCCAGCGCCAACCTTTCTAATGGGCATGAGTTTACAGAAAAGCTGTTTAACACTCCCTCCCCCCATAAGGGTGGGGGAACTATTGGCGTTTGTAAACAGTTTGACTTGAGAATGTAATTTTTTGTTAAAAGCGTTTTTTTTAAAGTACTTGCGCGTCATAGTTTTAAAAAATAGATATATCAAGAGAATGGTGACCCCAAGTGGCAAAGGAAATCAGTGCAGAGATCCCTTCAGGTGAAGATTTCTGATTAATTCAGCAATATTGTTTCAGCATTGCCACTGCTATATCTAAAAATGTCACATTGTAACAGTGCATGTCATATGTCTCCTATTCCTCTTAATTTCTTGCCTAGATAATTTTATTAGCTGCAATAATTAACCATTATGGACTAATAGAAGTGAATATTTGTAGCTCAAGGTTGAACTGTGGGGTCCTCCGAGTTTGGTGCTTGGTGCACTGATGGTGTTACCTAGCTTGGTAATGAAATGTCTGCAAGAAAAATTTACCAAGCTCAGAGAGTACCGAGGACACCACAATTATTGACCAATCAACTAACTTTAAAACTTTTGGACTTTCAATTCCCCGAATTTGGATATTAAGGACACAAGCCTTAATTTCTGGACATTAGACATTTAAAATTTGGGACCTTAGTGTCCTCAAATTTGGATATTAAGGACAAAAGGGTTAAAGTTGCCAAATTTGAACCCCCAGGGTTCCCAAACTTGGCAACTTTAAGACTTGTGGACTTCAACTCCCAGCATGGCTTAGCTGGGGGATCTGAGCATTGAAGTTCACAAATCTTAAAGTTGCTAAGTTTGCCCCCTACAGTGGAAGATTTATGTTCTCTTCTACTTCTTTTCAAATGCAAGTGTCCCCTTTAAAATAGTCATTGTTTTGTGGGAGCTATCTTTCTGTCTTGTGTGATTGGGATCCTCCAATTTATTTTCCATTTAATTGAAAACCTTGCTTCATCCCTTTCCTTCAATGACTATAGTAACCTCTTTCCCATTTGGTTACATTCTCAAATAATTCTCAAATAATAGCCATGTTGATTGGACATTCTGGAACTTAATTGGAATCCCCACATAATCCCCACATAATTGCAAAGTGCTAAGTTGGGAGCATTAGAACATAAAATCTGTTGAGTTATTCAAATGAATTTGTGGCTTCATTTTCAGGAACCTGGTATTTCATTCCAGAATTGAACCAGTCCATTTGACTAAAGCAAAAGGCTGCAAGGATAGACACCACAAATGAACGCCATCAATTGTCTTTATCCTATAACATTACTTTATGTTTTTGGTCTTAACTTGATTCTCTACCAATGGCTTGACAAGAATGAGACATACACATTCGTATTTATGAAATGTGTTTTCTTTTAGAAGAATACCTGAGGGACAAATAATAACTTGTTCTTACACATATGATTCTGAAGTGCGTATTAGACAGAGCAGGCAAATTGGCAGAATTTAATGACCCTGAAGGGAAAGGATACAAGAAAAACCAGGTTGTTGTCTTTTCCTTGGTATAAGACCAAAATATACAATAAAGAGCACTTTTCGTGTTAGGAAGTGCTAATATCAGTGAATAGAGTGGACTTGGAATCACCTTAAAAGAGCTGAATGTAGAGTAAGCCCATAATAAAGTCACCTCATATTGTTATCAGATTCTATACAGGTAGTCCTCAACTTACTACAGTTCATTTACTGACCTTTTGAACTTACAACGGCACTGAAAAAAATGACTTATGACCGTTTTTCACACTTACCACCATGGTGATGTGATCAAAATTCGGATGCTTGGCAACTTATGACATACTTATGACATTTGCAGTCTCCTGGAGTCATGTGATCATCTTTTGTGACCTTCTGACAAGCAAAGTCAATTGGGAAACCAGGTTCACTTCACAACCGTGTCACTGATTTAACAACTGCAGTGATGCACTTAACATTTAACACTCCACTTAACAGCTGTGGCAAGAAAGATTGTAAAATGGGATTTAAATGTTGCTTTCAATGATGGACGGAAGTTGAGGATTACCTGTATTCCTGGTATAAAGGTCATGTAGCGTACACTACCTTGCAAATCCAATGAATCATTTCAGAGGGTATATAGCCTGTAAACATATAGGGTTTGGGCTCTCCTGTGTTGCTTTTTTACAAGTAGCCAGGTAATCTATTATCAGTGACATGCCAATTAAAGTTGCTTTGTTGCATTTCTGTCCAAATGCTTGAACTCTTTCCTTAAGTGGACATTTTTCCATGATAAGTCACTAAATGAATGGTTGTAAGTCAAGGACTACCTGTAATACCTACACAGACTCTGAATGCACCCTTTTTAAAATCCTGCCTTTATAACTTTATAAGTAACTTAAAGTGGTAAACATACCTCATCTTCCTTCCGCCTCCTGTTTTCTTCGCAAAAACCATGATGAGGTGAGACAGAATGATCAATCCAAAGTTACCCAGATGGCTTTGGTGCCTAAGGTTAGACTAGAATTCACTGTCTCCTGGTTTCTAGGCCCGCACCTTAATCACTACACCAAACTGGCTCTCAGTGAACTGGCAGTTTATGACTATAGGTCATTGTGGAAGGTAAAGGCAGTATTTGACGGCAGCAGGCACTCAGAGGACACAAGAGTAATATAAGCATTTCAGGATTCTTTATATCTGCCCTTTGTTGTCAACTGTTAGGATAATGGGACATTCTAGCAATGATGCAGGAACAAAGCAAGCTGCCCAGGCAGAGCCATTAATTATTTTGTGCTTTTTCCCTCTTACATTGCGAAAAACAATGGAATTTCAATCACTCGTGGAAAAGGAAGAAAAGACATTTGACTGTGAGGGTGAATGCTCACAAATATAAGGCCTGTGAGTGTCTCTGGATCAGGGGTTGCCAACCTTTTGGACCTCAGGGACCACTAAACTCATAATTTTAAATCCCAGGGATCACTAACCGGTTCTGTGGGCGTGGCTTAATTTGTGGGTGTGGCTTGGTGGTCATGTGACAGGCTGGGCATGGCTTGTATGTAAATATTATAAATATTTATATAAATATTGATTTTTTTATAAAAAAGAGCAACTTTTACCCAAAAACAGGCAAAGCAGGCAGGCAGATTAAGTTGCTCACAGAATCACAGTTTTATTCAGAAATCTATCTATCTGCCATCGGCTAGCTCAGTCTGTCACCTAAAATTTGCTTACAAGCAAACTCACAAAATTAACTCGCAACACACCATGCATGTAAATATTGAATTTTTTATAAAAAAGAACAACTTTCACCCCAAATCAGGCAAAGCAGGCAGATTGAGCTGCTCACAGACTCATTCAGTGATCTCTCTATCTGCCATCGGCTAGCTCAGTCTCTCAAATTTGCTTGCCGTGAGCCTGCACTGAATTTGCTTGCAAGCAAACCTTCAGTCCTAAGGGAGGTTTGGCTGTGCTGAGCCACAGATCTAAAGACTGGCTAGAAAGCAAGAAATCCAACCATTTCCTGCTTCCTAGCTAATCTAAATCTCCCAGCACAGCAGAACAGATGATGGTCAGAACAAGGAAAAATAGTTTAACAGGCAAGTTTGCTTGGTAAAGAGTGAGTGGACGGGGAGGGTTCCCGCAGGCCATGTGGGTGGCGTAGCTTGTTTCTGCACAGCCTGGATTAATTGCTTTGTGTTGGTGCTTTGGGAATGAGATTTCTCTGCGGCCCACCAAAAATTTCTCATGGCCCACCAATGGGCCACGGGCCACTGGTTGGCGACCGTTGCTCTAGATGGCTGTCTCTTTTGGCAGGATTAACACAACGTTAAGCTATGAAGCATCAAATTCAGTCCTTTGATTTGCACTGGGATTAAATCAGGCAGGCCATTATGGCCGTGTTTATTATTTGTACTCTATGCCTCTCAAATAATGCAGGCAGTGGCACTTCCTCCGCATGGATTGGGTTATCCTGTTTGGCCCTTTGGGGACTTATAATTGGATTTTATGGAGTTGCCATCATCAAGAAGCTACAGATATGTTTGTGTGAGTATGCTTTCTAAAGGAATGGAAGACTTTTCTACATGGAAGACTGATGCAATGGCACTGGCTAAAATCTTATTACATCATCTGGTCGCTAAATATGGCATCTTCCACTTATCCTTTGAAAAATCCTTGAATTTAGATCTTAAGGCTCCATGAGCTTTCTGCCCAGTCTATTCTTCTGATGGAACAGGTGGGGTCTTGAAAAACAAATGGGCTAGTCACCCAAGACTGCAATCTGTCCTGGCCAGGTGCCTGGTCATTAGCCTTAATGAGTATTTATAATTAACCAAGTGACACATAAAGGCTTCCATTCCATGAAGTCATTATGGGACAACTATGCACTCCACTGAGTATTTTAGTAATAAAACCAGATCCAGCTTTGTTGGTGATGATTTTTTTTCTTGACTGCAAGCTTTAATTTCAATCCTACATGAGCAGAATAAAAATACTGAGGCTATATATAAAGTGACAGACAGTAAAGGAAGTGGGGATTATTCAAATACACCAATGGAAAATTTTTTTTAAATCCTAGGTGAAAAGGTCTTTATTAGGTGTTGTTGACTACACCAACAATTTTTTAAGTATCCTGGCCTTACATGGTGAATACACCAGTCTAAAAAAAATAATTCCCCTTTTAACTATCTTTCCCAGGCAAAGGAAAACTTTGCTAGATGAAAAACTAGCAACAAGATCCAACTATCTTTAGGTATTCATGACTGCTGAATTCATTTCGAAAATGATCTGGATAGGATGTGTTGTGCCTGATTTATTGTGCAGCACAGAGACTTGAGATTTTGGGAGGACACAGTGGGAAATGAATGAATTTGTGGTTAGCATCTTTTAATATAACCTCAGCTATTAGTAACAGCCCAACGGTTGGGCATGTTCTTATCAGTCACCCTGGCCATCCTAGCATGCTATTACTGCTGGTGAAAGCCCAACGGTCTGGATGGGATAGTTCCTAGATTATGGCAGAAATATTATAATAAAGGGGATGCTTCTGTCCTCCCAATTGGAAACTACCTGTACTTGGGTATTCACCAAAATCACCACAAGGCAAGACAAGAAGCAGTGAATGGAAACTACTCAAGGAGAGAAGCAACCTGGAGAAACTTCCTAACAGTGAGGATAGTGGAATGACTTGCCTTCAGAAGTTGTGAAGTTGAAGTCATTTCAATCCTGAACTACAAATATTCTCCTTTATCAATTGCTACTGTGCTTCTTGGAGTGTAGGAAATGAGAAGTTTCTGGGATATTTTATCAGGGATGCTAAAGATATGTGCCAGTCTTGAATACTATGGACCATATTCTCCAAAGCACCTGAGGGCAGGACAAGAAGCAATGGATGGGAACTAATGAAGGAGAGAAGTAACCTAGAACTAAGAAGAAATTTCCTGAGAGAACAATTAATCAGTGGAACAACTTGCCTCCAGAAGTTGTGGATCCTCCAACATTGGAGGTTTTTAAGAAGAGACTGAACAGCCATCTGTCTGGAATGATACAGGGTCTCTTAAGCAGGGGCCTGGACCTGAGCAGGGGTTGGACTAGAAGACCTCAAAGGTCCCTCCTATCTCTATTCTGATTGATTTGAGCTGATTGAAAACTATACCAATGAATCCATCCTGGTAATACCTGTGTGAATTGTTGATCGTGACAATTTTGTAGCCATTACACCCACTGACACTGTTGCAGAAAGGAGTTCTAGTACAAGTAGCTCTCGGCGTACAGCTATTTGTTCAGTGATCAGTCTAAGTTACTACAGGACTAGAAAAAAGTGGTTTATAATCAGTCCTCACAGCTACAACCATTGCATCATCCTCATGGCCATGTGATCAAAATTCAGGTGCTTGGCAACTAGCATGCATTTACAATGACTACAGCAACCCAGGGTCATCTGATTGGCATCTGTGACTTTCCCAACTGTCTTCCAACAAGCAAAGCCAATGGCAGAAGCCGGATTTGTTTCATGATCACACAATTCACTTAACAACTGCAGTGATTTGCTGGACAACCAAAGCAAAAAAAAAAAAAAGTTGTAAAATCAGGTGGAACTCACTGAACTNTTAACAACTGCAGTGATTTGCTGGACAACCAAAGCAAAAAAAAAAAAAAGTTGTAAAATCAGGTGGAACTCACTGAACTGCTTTGCTTAGCAATGGAAACATCTGGTCCCCAATTGTGAGTTGAGGATTCCTTGTATAACAAAGACAATGACTGTTGAATGAGTTTGCTTGTTTTGGCATTTATTGGTTTGGATACATATAGATATTAAGTGTTGGAATCTGGACTGTTTGTTAATACTTCAGAACCCTGAAGTCCTGAGAATTACACTCACATGGTACAAGGAGATGCTATCGACTGTCTTATGTGGGCAGGTGAAAATATGGTAATTAATTTGGACAAATGACACGTCAATGACAACTTTCAGAACCTGAAAGCCCCAGATGGACTTGAATTAATGATCTGAGGTTAATTATAAATTAATTTAAAACATTGAAAACAATGTTTTTCACAAATTGTAGCTTCAAGAAATAACTTTCATTTAGTCTGATTCTTGTAGTATTTATCCATAGCTTGTTTTATCATGATTTACTGAATAAACCAGAATTGGTTAATTTCCATAATTATCAATCTATAAACCAATAAACCTGGCACTTTCCTGAGAATTCTGGGACATGTTCTAAGCATTCATGTAGATTGTTTTCCCTGACAATGGTTTCTCTTTGGCCCAAATGAACTAATTATGACTCTTAAACACACTTCAATTTCTCCTACGTTAATACAGTAGACAGTCTCAAGTAATCCTGATTGCATAGAAACAATGACCCACAGTGCTGTCATGATACAAAACCCATCATTTTGTACATCTGTCCAAACATGTAAGATGCAAGAATGCAAATCATGGTCTTTGTATTATGATATCATTTGTTTGTTTATATTCCATCTTTAAATAACTCAAGGGGACGAACATACCCATACACCTTCCTCTTCCTGTTTTCCCCACAACAACAGCCCTGTGAGGTGGGTTCGGCTGAAAGAGATAGGGATTGGACCAAATTCATCTAACTAACTTTCACGGCTAAGGTGGGATTTGAACTCACAGCCTCCCATTTTCCAGCATGGTGCCTTAACCACTACACCAAACTGGCTTTGTGTGTTTTTATCATTTGCACCCCTTTGCCCTGGGCCCAATAGAACAATTCATTGTCCAAGATTAGTAATCATAGATAAAATGTATTTAAAATAAAGTCACCCACAAACTGCTCCAAAAAAATTGCAAAAGATCTTTGTGCTTTCTAGAAATCTTAAAATGACACAGCTGGTAGACTTTGGCTTAACAACTGTTCATTTATTGACCTTTTGAAGTTTACAAACCGGCATTGAAAAAATGACCTTATGATTCTTTTTCACACTTACAATCGTTGTAGTATCCCCATAGGTTAACGTGATTACAAATTCAGCACTTTGATGTGATGACCCAGGGGGTGGCACAAACGCAACACAGTCCCATTAGGTAAGAACGCAGTCCGCCTTTAGTACCTCACAACTTTGGCTCCCAATGTTTTCAGGTTTCCTATTCGCTAGAGAAAAAATTTTCCAAGAACAGTATTTAAGTGGAGGAAATTCACGTCTGGAAACAAAGTAGCTACAAACCTGTAAATAAAAATGCACACACCACTACACTGCAGTAATAACTTGAACAGAAGGCAGAAGGAATTGCAGACTTGAAAGGCCAACAAAATACAACACAGATTTGGGAAGACACTAGGAACCCAGACAAGTCTCCAATACCAGATAATTCACCAATTGCCTCTGCAACAGTTGGCTTTGTGCAATTCCCCTTTTAAACAACTCTGTGTTCCCAAGCCTGAGCTAATGACAGGGAATCAGGGACCTTTCCCGTAAGCCATGCAACTCATGTCGCTCCCTTCTTCGTTCCTCCCTGCATGCCCTAGGATGAAGAGGGGGTGGGCCTGGATCTTCCTCTGAATTCCCTCTGCCTTGCTCTACCTTCCCCTGGCTCTGCCCAGCCGAACTTTGCCCTTCCCCAGTTTCTTCCACAGCCAAAGAAGCCACACTCCCACTCCCTGTCAGCTGCCCGGCCTCCCCCTTGGAATCAGATTCCAACAGGGGCATGACAGCTACTGCTATTAAAATGTCATACTTCCCTTTCCACAGATTAGAAGGCTAAGAAACATCTCTCAAAAAGTTTGATGGGGACATTTATGGGAAGAAAGGATAACATTATAATTCAAGAATCCAATTTTAAAAAACCCAATCATTTTTCTGCTCATTCAGAGCAACCTAAAGAATATACCTGGGGTGAGCATGCCTAATTTCAAACCAGAAAGACACAGTAGAGATTACATTGAGTTTTATTTGAGAAAAGCAGCATTGCATTCTCTTTTTGTAAACAGAAGAGAGGGTATTTAACATAAGTAACTAAGGCATAATTTGAAAGGATACAACAGTACACAGTATGTATTATATTCAGCAGCAGCATTCCAAACAACATGAATATGAGACATTGTACTTGTTCTTCACTCTTCAAAATATTTAGGAAAAAAGATAAAGTCCCAAGTGACTTGATACAGAGAAGTTTCTGAGGCTGTTACTATATAATCGTTCAAACACAGCCAATTCAAACAGGTTTGTGATGCCTTCAAACACTCAGAAACATCACTAACCTACAGTAGTCTCTGTTACTCTGCTGCTTTTGCTAGAATAAATAGTGTATTGTCTTCAGTAAAAGGTAGTTTTTTCTGAAGTAACACAGTGGCCTTGGTTTGGAAGAGCTCCCACAGCCATAAGGGCACCAGAAAACTTCGAACGGAAATGGAGTTGCTCAACACTCACTATTCGCAACTGAGAAAATTCATGATTGAGTCCTTTGTGGTCTTAAAATGGCTTTTTTTTTTACCACACAAAACCCACGTATCCTGCTTTTTTGCTGTCCAAAAGCTCCCCTCAGAGCCATTCAAATAAAAAATAATAAATCAACCAAGTCTACCCATCCACCATAAACTCTTTAAAAAAGACTGTATAAAAAGAAAATAAACCCAGCAATTCATGAAATCCAGCATATTAAACTGAAGACACAAAAAGTCAATAATTTTCTATTAAAAAGCATAATAAAATGCATTTAATCCCCATTCAAAACCATTTCTTTGCATTTTAAAAATGCTACAGAACGGCAATCCACTACTATAACCACTCTGGGGGTGGTGGTCATTTTTGGGTGGGGGTTGGGGGGCGAGCAAGGGGATATAAACATAGCTTGTTATGGATTAGCCATTTTTGATTTGAGTTCTGATCTAATATTTGAACTAGAGCTAATAACCCTCTTTAAAAAAAACACCTCTTTCATATCAGTGGAACATGATCAAGTATCAGCTATTGTGTTCACAGTCTGAAATGTCAGTTTTAAGAATTAATTACTTTTCAAATCTGCTGCGAATGTTCTGTTCTTCAGCCTTTACAAGATCTTATTCCAAAAGAAGCATATTAGCAGATGGGAATGAAAAATGCCGCATCCATGAAAGGCATTCTTTAAAAGTAAAGATGTCTGTCTTCTGATCTTCAAGTCCTGTAGCTTGGTAGGTTTTCAATGTTTTGGTAGCATAACGGATAACTGCACTGTATTCTGAAATGCAAAGGGGTGGGTGGGTGGGAAGGCTGCATTAAGAACAAATTCTTTAAGGTTTGTAATTATTACACAAAAGTTACGATCTGGCGAAATAAAAGCACTACAAAATTAGCAATAGATTTTTGGTAAAATATAACATTCAGAGTATGCACAAAAGTTATAGGATGCCAAATAAGAGCCTTAATTCACTTCAACCCAGAACCTGAAGGCTTTTGTTGCTTGAATCCTGTTTTTGATGCAACAAAATTAATGTTTTACGTCATTATTACTTTGAGGCAGAAACAAATACAGACAGACCTTGACTTAACAGTCTGTTCAGCAACATAAATTTTGGGCTCAATTGTGGTTGTAAGTTAAAGACTACTGAGGTCAACTAAAGTAAGATGTGTTTTCTCCCTACAAAATACCCTATTTTGTGTTCCAAATCTACAACATTTTTTATTTTTATTTTATTTATTTGATTTGTCAATCGCTTACAAGATAGCAGGTATAAGTATAAACATAGTTATGAAGACATGAAATGGATACATATAAGAAAAATAAAAAAGAAACAATAGAATAGAAACAAACATATAAAAGAAACAGGGACGGTAGGCACGTTGGTGTGCTTATGCATGCCCCCTACAGACCTCCTAGGAAAGGGGTGAGGTCAATAGTAGACAGTCTAAGGTTAAAGTTTTTGGGGTTTGGGGAAGAAACCACAGTCAGGTAGAGTATTCCAGACACTGATCACTCTGTTGTTGAAATCCTATTTCCTGCAATCAAGTTTGGTGGGATTAACCTTGAGTTTGTATCTATTGTTTGCTCTTGTGTTGTTATGGTTGAAGCTGAAATATTCACTGACAGGTAGGACACTGCAATGTATGTTTTTGTATACTATATTTCTTCTTACCCAGAGGAGAAGGTATATTATTAATCACACTCGCCATTCTCACTTTTCTAGAATACAGAAGGGAAACTTGTGATTTTCCAAGTGTTGCTGGATTACATCTTGGCATGTCTTACCATTGGTGAAAAACCTGGGTGATGTGGCCTGTTGACCACCAGCCTCTCCAGCAGCAGAATCAGAGGAGGAGGGGTGGAAGTCAGGGTCAGCATCAGGGCAACCTAGGAGCTCGGAGGGGGAAGAGGGAATGAGCTGGCAGACAGAGAGACAGAGACGGAGCCTGGGCCGCCCATCAGCCCTCAGATGGACAATCAACCACCCCCAAGTCTGCAGATGGCTGATGAGGAAGAGGAGGAACACTGAGTCTAATGCCTGATGTGTAGATGCGCAGAAGGCAGAGAAGGGGAGAGCAATGGAAATCTGAGGGCCAATCCTGGGGAAGGAAGAGCCACCACTGCTAATGAGGCCCCGCTCTAGCTCTGGCCCGAGGCAGGGGGCAGAGATGAATAGGTGTGGTAGACTATTCATCTTCTGGCCAGACAGACTTGTTAGCCTGCGATAGGAACTTTTTGCCGGGGCTGCCAGCATTCCTAATAAAGGAATCTTTTGAGTTCACGTCAGTGGGTTTGTTGTGTTTGGGGAGCTGGGTCAGAGCACTGGGATTAAAACTTTAGCAACATATAAGAGCCATAGTTGCATTTGTATTTAAATATGGTTGGTTGCTTGGACACTGGCTGATTCGGAAGTCAGCTCACCAATTTTACTGTGGATTTGCCAACTATAAGATATGGATTGATTCCAGTTTTTATAGCCTTTGCCCTGATCCAAATTCTCTAGGTGATTCCTTCAGTGTTGCAAGTACCATCACAAGATTTATCAAACTTTTTAAGATATCACCTTGTAGAAGATGGGTCCCCAAACTCTGGACTGCAGCCCACTAATGGGCCATGAGCTGTTCGGAACTAAGCCATGGAAATGGTGGGTGAGTGTGCGCATGCACCCCCACTTATGCTAGTAGCAGGTGCGTGCACCCATTTCTGATGTGGAACCAACCCCTCTCCTCCCCCTGCCAGTCTGCCAAGCCAGAAAAGTTGGGGAAACTCTGTTCTAGAGAACATCTACTTCAGGGACCTCCAAATTTGGCAACTTTATGACTTGTGGACTTCAACTCCCAGAATTGCCCAGCCAGCATGGCTGAGGAGTTCTGAGAGTTGAAGTCCACAAGTTGCCACATTTAGAGACAATCCCCCCCCCCCCC